>JAQJVL010002181.1:0-116361 GCA_035578905.1 Stictocephala bisonia
GGTGGAGTCTTAAGAGGGAATTCCAAATATCCTAATAGCTCTAAAAATGCTAAAACCTTCCCACAAATTTAGAAGAATTATGATATGAAGTTTCATAAAATATCTAGTCCAGTTTTCCCTTGAGTAGCAAAGGGAGGGTTAGCGAAAGATTAAGCTCATTTTGGATTATTTGGTATAAGATAAGCTAAATTTATGCTATTCTAAGCAGAAATTTTCCTCTTATTTTATGTAAAGAATAACAGATGATACATTGCATACTGAAAATTGTTACGATGAAAATAGGGCAATGTGATAAAGCCATACCAACACAGCATAAACAAATAATCACTTGTAAAGATATTAAAATGAATTGAAGTATTTCACACCATTTATTGTGAAACTACAAGCTTAAGGGCTCAATCAGTTTTTGAAAGTACTGTATAAGATCTCGCATTCACTAGTTTTTCACCAATGCGTCTTTTACCATTTCCAAAATGTAGTTAAGTCATAAGTTATGTTAAGAATAGCTGCTAAGATATTGCACAAACAATAAACTCTCACAGCAATAAGGGTCAATTTATCATCACAATGAATTAAGTAAAATTGAATAAATTTTGAGTGAGAGACAAATACCTGCATAACTCTTCGGATGAGAGAAAGAGTGCCAACTGCACCATTGTGAAGGAGCTGAGTGGCCAGCATACAAATCCGTTTGGTAAATGCTAATAACCGCTGATGTGTGATTTTTTTTCTTCTCTGGATCAGTACAACTTCCATAATCCGTAGTACAATTTTCATATCTTCATGTGTTCTGCCTATAAAAAGGACAGTTACTAATTACTTATTTTTCCTAAGCAACTTAAAACTTTTTACAATTCATTTTAAGACGCCAATCCTAGAAATATAAGCAAATATGAGGAGTGAATTGTGTGATGAGTGTTGATGAACAAATTTAGTCATTGTTATTAACAAAGGTCGACTGTTCCTCTGAAAGAGCTATTTATAGATAGCCAGGGTAACTAATGGACTTACAGCTTTACGTGGAATCTGAACCATGAGGTAATGGTCTGAATTTCAGCTAACTAATAAGCCTAACACTCAGTTCTCTTCCCTACACAACATCTGAACTTTGACTACTACCAAACATGAACACCCTAGACTTCTCTAGTAATGTCCACTTCTATGGCAACAATTGAGTAGATGCTGTGTCTCAGGTATTAAGAGGACCAAGCATAGAACTTATCACCTACAATCTCCTCAACACTTTGTCCCTGAGTAGCTGACATAATATTCAAGTCATGGTGTTTTTCAAAGAGCAGATAAATTGAGCAGTAACAATTCATCTCATATTCAGTCATACAGGCGTAATAAAATATTTACATAAACGGCAAAAAGTACATACTTAATTAGATATAACGGCCATTAATATAACAAAACATACCTTTCTGTTCATTATGGCCTATTCTAATGGGTTGTTTTTGCTACTAGCAATAAGCACTGTAAAATTTTGACGAGACCAAGTTTTTTTTTTTTCCTTCGCCAGTTGACATGGCCTACAGGCCTGTGTGTCAACTTTATTCAACTAGTGAAGTACCGGCCATTGGCTTAGTGGGGATTTGAACCTTGAACTTCACAGTCCGAAGCCTTAGACACTTAAACACCACGCCAGCAAATAATTTACAATAGTGAATACATACCAGAAGTATGCGGTTAAGAGCAGTGATGGGTCGGTTCCGGTTCGATTCTTTACTGAAATCGGTTCTCGGTCCTGAGTACTTTTAGAGAATGTCTCATAAAATTTTTCTAACACCTTTACGCCAGTGAATCAACAAATTATGTGAAATCAGTCTGTAAAAACTGCATAGTATTTTGGCGATTTCTTCAATATGAAGTATAATACACCCTAAAAATCTATAAAATGACATACAATATTTCCAATAACTAGAGAATTTTATTTATTCTCAGAGTATGATTATTTAAATTTTTTGCACAAAGAAAGAATTTACTTTAAAATTAAAAAGTATACAATTTAGCTAAATGGAATATAATGCTCAAATTAGTATGCAATTGAAATTTACCTTGAGGAAATTACAAAACTTATAAGCCTAGAGAAAATTAAAAAATAACCTGCCATTTTAGGTCTGGTTTAGTAATAAAACTTATTAAAAAACAAATCACAACAATTGATTTAAATTACCACAACTAAATTTAAGAGGTTGATGTAATTGTAGTATGTCAAAAATAAACAGCAAAAACAAATAATAATGATATAATTAATTTAAAAGAAACATTTAAATTAACTATTGGTTCTTTTTTCAATTTGTGATAATACTGAACTAAGAAAATATAAATGCTACTCACATTCATAAAAAATATACAGCCAATAATACCATAAATGTTTTTAGAAATTACATTATAAATTTTGTTTTTAATTCAAGAAATAATAAACAATTTTGGGTCAGTAAATGTTAAGTCAATGCAATTTAAAACATTAATCCTTTAATCAATTTAAACATTAATCCAATTTTAATGAGCAGGGTCAGGCAGAGGTTTCTACTTCAGCCGGGCCAGCACTGACCTATAAAGACGTGCTCTCAACCTTGGAAGGTTGCGGTGGCTCCCTCTGACTATCCCTCCTCTATGCTCACAGAAGCCCAGGGTGAAGAAGTTGAGGGGCTGCTTATGGAGAGGATTGAACTCTTTGATCCTCTTCTGTACAGTAGTCATCCTCAATTCGAGGGACATACATAGAGCGTAGCACAGTCATCGTGTCATGCTCCAACAAGGCTACGAAAGACTGGATCCTTAACGTAATCTCCACACTCAGCCCTCTGCAGGGAGGTGTCAGGCTGATTGCTGGTGACAGGAAGGAGATCCTGAAGGCCACCAAGGGTACTCATAAGAGTGCCTTGCAAACTTTAGGGTAGTACTCCTGAACGCATCATCAAGATGCTTTACAAGCAGAACCCTTCCCTGGAGATGGCTGAGTGGAAGCTTCTTTCCACCAGAGAGGACCCCAAAGGTTTAACCTTTGTGTTCCTCATTTATGACCAGATCCTGAATTCTATCAGAGCCTCGGGAGGTAAAGCGCATGTGAGCCTCTGGAAGGCGTCGCTTGTGATCCTTCAAAAGGAAAGCAACGATGCTATGGGTCCTGCAGGCCAACCTCCACCACAGAAAAGCGGCCTCGGCGACCTTATGCCGCACCTTCACCAGTGGCAAAAATGGTGTTGCTCTTATCCTGGAACCCTGGATCCATCGAAGTCGGATCACTGGACTGGGAGACTCTAAAAGGTAAGCTAATTTCATGTATCTCCAACAATATGAGAACTTGTATTCTAATTAAGCAGGGGATACAGTGTATAATAATTTCTGAACTTTGTTCCAGGGATATAACCACCATTCAGTTGAGCTGGGAAGGAGGTGGGCAGAACCTAATTTTAAGTTCAGTCTACCTCTCCTATGACTCAGCCAGTCTACTCCCAACGCAGAGCTCCGACTTCTGGTGAAGAAATACGCTTGTGGGCAACACCTACTTATAGGATGTGACGCCAACGCTCATCACAAACTTGGCTGGGGGAGCTCCGACACCAACAGTAGAGGTGAGTCTCTCTTTGAATTTATATTAGCTAATAACTTATAGATAATTAAAGTCGGTAACAAACCAACCTTTGTTAATAGGGTGCGTAGCGAGATTATTGATATTATTTTCTATACGTCTAATTTAGTAGAATTCGTAAAGGTCTGGAAAGTCTCCAATGAAGCTTCACTGTCAGATCAAAAATACATTCAGTTCGCACTGAATGTTGAACAACTTAAGGAGCCCTACAGATATCCTAGGAAAACTGATTAGGCATTCTGCTCTGAACAACTCACTGCAATGACTGGATCACTGCCAAAAAGAATGAGTTGTTGGGAAGACTTAGACTTAATTGCAACGTCTTTGAACTAAACAATTATTAGTTCTTATGTTGATAGCTGTCCCCTGCGGACAAGACCTAAATCTACCAACATTGTGTGGTGGACACAGGATTTGGACCTGCAGAGGAGAAACACTCGAATACTCTTCAATCGTGCCAAAACAACTGGAGATTGGAGAGCTTACCACTCAGCCTTAACACAATACAATAAGGCAATAAGGAAAGCCAAGTTTGACTCCTGGAAAGTTTTTACTGAGGAACTAAATAGCTTAAAAGATGTAGCTAGACTAAACAAAGTACTGGCTTCGAAACCTTTGAACCCAATTGGTTCACTTCAGAAATCAGATGGTTAATATACATCGACGGCAGGTGAAACTATTGATCTTCTCCGCGAGACACATTTTCCGGGATACATCCAGTGTGACTCTGGGCTGGCTGGGGCCTGTCTTGCCGGTGAAAGCCCTCGGCCAAGGGCTGCACGGGTAAACTGGAACCTGGTCAGACACATTGTCACCATTTCAAGGGTGAAATAGGCTATCAACAAGTTTAACTCATACAACTCACCCGGAGGAGACGGTGTACATCCTGCTCTTTTTCAGAAAGCACCCGACTCGGTTTTACAACTGTTTTGTGAACTTTTCAGGGCAAGCGTGGCATATGTGGTTATGTACCAACAGCCTGGGCAGTTAAGGCCCCCATCCACTATCCGACTTGGTCCATGATTTCACCCAACTTGGTCCGATAGCCGGCCGGGTTGGGCTGTGGTTTGATGGTGTGTGGTGATGAACGAACCGTACCACACCGAGTTGGCCGTACCGGAGGTTTTCCAGCTGGCTGAAAAACAGGCGCCAACCGTGCGACGACAATGGTTCCCCGCACCGTGTTGGACAGTGTGTGGGGGGCTACAAACCGGTTTGAGCCGTACCGGGGGTGAGGTGGCGGACAGAGGACAAGCCAGTTGCGAGCGACGTCCCGTGACAGTCACCTGTGCGTATTCATTTGTTTGTGTGTATTGAACATTTCATTGCACTATGGAGGACACTGAAGAAACGGAACAAGATCACACTGAGCCTATACCGGCGAAGAAATTGAAGGCTATAGATGCGGAGAAAGCTATGGTTTGTAAATTTATGAATCCTACATTTTTTACAGAGTTCATAGAAACTTATAGAAACGCACCTTGTTTGTGGAAAGTATCATCGAAGGAATACCATAACAAGCAAAAGAGGGATTTAGCTATGCGAGACCTCCTAGAATTCACAAAAACTGCAATACCTGACGTCACAATTGGGTTCATAAAGAAGAGAATAGAAAACATTCGAAGCAGCTTTAGGAGAGAACTTGGTAAAGTACATGCCTCCATGACAAGTGGAGCAGGTACGGAAGATGTGTACACTCCTAAATTATGGTACTTCGATCTATTGGAATTTACAGTGGCACATGAATTGCCGAAGAAAAGCAAATGTACATTATCATCTACTAGTACAGTTGCGAAGGAAAACATGTGCACACAGGAAGATGACGACCTTGATGACCAAATCTTGCAAGCACCACAATCTGAGGTAATTATAGAAGTTATTATCCGCAAAAATAACACTTTTCATGAAATTTGTAATTTTTTTAAATGGCCGCTATTTTGATGAAACGGAACAAGATGTTTGATTCATATTTGGCAAAAAACTGTGGGGTAGTAAAAAAAAACCGAAAACGTCATATTTTTATCCAGTTTGATTTTTTTAAGCCTGATTTATTCAATGCGAGTTAAGTAGCCTACTGTAGTTCCTGGATGAGAACAAACATTGAGTTAATACATTACCTACAATAGGACTTTATTCTATTACTCATTCATGCTATTTATTACTTTATTTGTGTACTCCTCGCATCGTGTAAACCAGGCTTGTAATATTGCTTGTCATACGATTATTTCCGTTGTTACCAATTTGGCTAAGTAGTAATAAAAAATTATAAAAAAAAGTTATTGTCTTTTAAGCTACACATTATGTAAGAAAGTTTGTGCTAGCTGCCAGGTAAAATTTATTTTTTATGAAAGGTATTTTCTCATAAGTAATTTTGGCACTCACCAATAAAATAAAAATAAACTTTTTCGTGTATTTCGACTTTAACTAAAAGTCGAAATATACGAAAAAAGTTATTTTTATTTAATTGGTGAGTGCCAAAATTACTTATGGACCACCAAACATAGTGCATACCGGCAAGAGGTATTTTTTCATTCAATAAAAATACTATGTTTCGTGTATACTTTATATGTTATGAGATTTACAATGACATTACATTAAAATTTTACCATTTGTTTTGTGTACAACAGCCTACGCAACCATCTTGTCTTGTCATTCAACTGAACCAATTCTACAGAAATACTCCAAATAGTCTTGTCTACTTTTATTTGCCACTTCTGTTAATCTTCTTGCTGACAGGCCCTGTAGATTTACATACGCATTTTGTGGTATAGTCTCCCCCCCTCCATTCACCGTCAATGATGCAGCCATTTGTTGGGTCTTCACTGTCCACTGAAGAACGCGAAATGTAACTACCGTTACGGCGTAGAAAGTTGTGCAAAACTATGCAAGCTAACACTACATCTTATACTTTATTAGGCTTCATGTTGATAGTTGTGTGGAAAACCCGAAAAACGAGAAGCCATAATTCCAAATGCGTTCTCCACTACACGCCTTCCCCTGGACAGCCTGTAATTGAATATTAGCTCATCGTAAGTTATCCCTTTTGAGGAAAAGGTTTTAATACGTCTGGCCTAAGGCTAAATGCAGAGTCACCTAAGAACGTAAAATTCAACTGACCCGTTGTTTGTGTAGTGTTTGGTAAATTCAGTTTATTGTTTTTCAGCCTGGCAAAAAATTCTGTCATTTCTATGACACCTCCATCAGATATTCTTCCGTTAACACCAACGTCGGCCATTACAAATTTGTAATTAGCGTCTACTAATCCCAATAGAACAATGCTGTAGTACCCCTTGTAGTTGTAATACATGGACCCGCTGGTAGGGGGGCATACAATAGCAACGTGAACCCATCAATCACTCCTCCACAATTATGGAAATTCCACATCTTTTCAAAAGCTGAGGCTACCTCCAGCCACTCTCCAGGTGTTGTTGGAAACTGAACACATTGTGTCATATTAGTTATTATTATTAATAATAATAAACAATACCAGACATGCCAACTTTCTCAAAAAAAAAAAAAAAAAAAAAAAAAAACGTGGAGTAATATTTTTCTCAAAATTAAATAGGTACTTTTTTTAAATAATTTTGAATTCTTACTGTTATTTTTGAATAACACTTTATTTACGGTAATTTAATACAAATGTATTACTACCGGTAATTATTTGATGACAGTATTTAACTATTATTTCTGGAATATTTTTAAATACACATTAGCTTTATTTAATTTTTCTTATTTACCACATAAAATTACAAATAGCCCTACACTATTGTGTGTGATTTATTTCAATTCTTTATCCTGCCCTGTAATTGTCACTGTTCCTTGTTCCCGAACGACCACACCTAAAATCGTTGTTCATATTGTGACATACAGAGTGGCCTCCATCCTGGGTACCGGTGATGCGGAAGTAATGGATGGGTCGCTGACCACCTGCCCTGCTTGTTTACAACCTTTGGGGCACAATGGCTTACGCATGAACGCCCCTGCCTCATCAATGGACTTCTAGACTTTTCTTGGTTGACGAACTAGCTCTGTCACGGAACTTCGGGCACAGGGGATCCAAGAAGCTTCTAGATAGAGACCTGCAGGTGATATATACGGCCCGGATACCAGAGTCAGTCAGTCAGTCAGTCAGTCAGACAGTCAGTGATTCTAGAGCCTACAGCCCGGGTGTTTGCAGCGACAGTGAGCGAGTTCTACAGTGCGAGTGAAGTGTCCGAGTATAGTGAAGTGGTCTACGGAGAAGTTACCGGTGAGTGGTTCGTTGTGGGGATCAACGAAGGAGCAGTGCGGTACTTGTGGACGACTTCTGAAGGGACACTGAAGAAACTGTGAGTGAACTGTTAGCATTGGACTGTAGGTAGTAGGGAATCTAGTAAAGTCACTTCGTAGTCAGTAATTGTAAATAATAGTAGGAAATCTAGTAGAGTCACTTTATAGTTAGTAATTGTAAATAATAGTAGAGAATCTAGGAAAGCCACTTTATAGAGCAAGGAATTGTAATTAAAAGAAGGGAATTTAGTAAAGTCACTTTGCAATTAGTAGTTGTAATTGATTGCCATTTATTGATGCCATCTAAGATTGTAAATATTAATTAGTTTAACTGTAACAGTAGGCCTAATAGTAAATTGTACTTTTCACAATAGTTTTAAAGTTAAGGAAATAATCCATTTAATTGTAATAAGTTAATTTTATAGATTTAATAAATTTAGTAATTGTTTAGTATATCGTGTTGCTTATTTGTAAAACCCACATAGCGATTAATTATTTATAAATTAGGAGATAAAAACGTCAAAATATAATAGCTTTCTCCTACCTACTTTTCTTCTTTTCAGTCAATGGTTTCAACCCGAACTTCAACAATTACACGAACATTAGCAGAAGAACTTCCAATGAAGAAGAAACCTCGTTCTCGCATTGCTGAAATGGATAATCAAAGGGAAACTTTGATACACACCGCATTGACAGCTATGCAGAAGCATGAAGACGAGTTTGACGCTGTAGGAAAGTCTGCGGCAGCTAAGTTACGGAAAATGAGTGACAATCAGAAAATCTACGCGGAGAAACTTATCAACGACACTCTGTACAAGGGTTTACTTGACAAACTAACAGAATATACTTGTATTTCGGACAGTGCTATTCCAAATTATAATTACAAGTCAACCACGCCAGCGAGTAGTGCTAGTAGCGTTTCAGGAAACACTGTTAATCCTTATGTTAATGTAACGGAGTACAATACTGACAGTAGGTATACAAATTTGTCTGCAGTTTCTCCTGATTACGATGTTAACTATATGCAGCCATTGTAAGAAAAATTTCCAATTTGTAATCCTTAGACTATTAGTAATAAACGATTTTTTTTTATTCAAAACATAAATTTTTAGTTTATCTCTCCAATTATCAAATATTATATTTAACTGTATCATAATAATATATGACTTATACTATAGCTAGAAAAAAGAAAACAAAGAAGAGTAATGATTTACAATAAAATAATTGGTTTATGGTGTTTGTTGTTTGTAAATACACCACTATAGACCTACCTTTAAGTATGTCTCCCTTAAGGCTTGATAAATTGCTCTGCACGTTTCCGGAATAATTCTGCCAAGTGATTGAGCAGATATTATTGCTGAGAATTTGAGGTCTTCGAAACTTCTACCAGTTGCTAAGTACCGCAAGGTGACAGCAAGTCTATCCTCCACTGGAATAGATTCTCTTAACACTGTATTCTTTTTCTGGATTAAAGGTGACAATATATCAATTAGGTACTTATATTCATCTTCTGTCATTCGTAAATAGTTCTTGAAGTCATATGGGTTATTTTCTTTCAGTTCTAAAAGTAAATTCATATGTGAATATTCATTTCTTTTTTTAAGCCAACTTTTAACCCAGCACCTATGTTTCCTTTTTGGTTTCTTTGGAATAAACACGCCAGCTTCGTCTAATAGTAATATTGCAGCGGCCAAACGTTGCCTATCATCCATTGTTCCAGTCCAATTCACAAAACTATACACTTTTTAACACTATACTACTATACACAAAACAATTTTCGACATACATAAAACACCAGACGACATGATCTCTAGAAAGGTTGGTACGAGACTGGTTCGATAATATGTGGGAGGCGACGTACCTGACTTTTGTCGGGCAAACATCTCACGCGCCGGGTTGGGGACTTGTGCGACAGACCAAGTTGGATAGTGTGTGGAGACCCGCTAGATCAAACATTTGTGTGTTCCAACCGTAAGCAAACCTGGTACGGACTGGTCTGTCGGACCAAGTTGGATAGTGGATGGGAGCCTTTAGCAAAGTGGTTTTTATCCCAAAGCGAGGCAAATCTGACTATAGCCAAGCTAAGGCATTCAAACCAATCAGTCTCTCCTCGTTTATGCTTAAAACACTGAAGTAACTGGTAGAAAGATATATCCGGGATGGGGTCCTTCAGGGACAACCTCTCCACCAGAATCAACAGGCATATCAGACTGGTAAATTATGCATCGCTGTCCTCAATGAACTGGTATGTAGAGCAGAAAATGCACAAGGGAATAAAGAGGTTGCCATGGAACAATTGCCCGTAGAGTACAGGAACGTGGAGTTCCATCAACACTATGCAAGTGGATGGACTCCATGCTCAGGTCCAGGCAGGTTAGTGCTTCCCTTCTCGACAAGACTAGGCAGGTCATGACGGTGAGGGGATACCCACAAGGTTGGGTACTTTCCCCACTAATGTTGAATTTGGTGGTTGATGATCTTTTGAAATCATTAACCGATACCGGTGTCTTCATACAGGGATATGCAGACGACATAGCTCTGATGGTCACAGGCAAGTTTTGTGACACTGTTTCAGGCATCATGAATGAAAACCTGAAACCGGTAAGCAGGTGGTGTTCCAGGGGAGGACTTTCAGTCAATCTCGGAAAAACCATCATCTTGCCTTTTACGAGAAAAAGAGATCTTGGAACACTTTAAAACTCAACGGAGTTCCATTGGGACTCTCTGAGAAAGCTATATATCTAGGGGTAACCCTAGTTTGCAACCTGACTTGGAACTATCATCTCTCTACTGTGATTAACAGGGCTCTTAGCATCCAGGCGCACTGTTGGTTTGACATGGGGGATGAGGCCGCATATGTCTTGCTGGCTCTATGAGGCAGTCATTCGTCCGAAGATCTATGGGGCTCTTTTGTGGGGGAACAAGGCTTGTCAGAGCTCGGCGAGTAAAAAGCTTGCTAGTATCCAATTAATCTAATTAATAAAAATTAGCATGCTTAATTATAACACGTGTGTTCTCAAGCACACCTACGGCATCACTCGAAGTGCTGCTCAATTTACTGCCACTTGACCTTTACCTTACGGCGGAGGCTAAGAAGGCAGCTTACAAACTGAATAATGAAGGCAAGCTCAAGAGAAACAGATTCAAATCTGGCTAGTGAAAATCAACTACACAACAGAACATTGGACAAGGTACCAGATGTCATGGACACAAAAATTTCATTCTCCAGACCTTACCTGGTCGACATTGAATCCAGGGAGGACTGGAGACTTAAATCCCGCCACCTACAGAAATCATCTGCTACACGGATGGTTCTGTCATGGAGGGTGGGGCTGGGTATGGGGTCTACGGTCTCTCTACTGGGACTCGCCTATGGGGTAGTCTGGGGAGGTACTGTATGATCTACCAGGCCGAGCTTTTTGCCATCCTTTTCTGCGCCCAACAGGGACTAGTAAGATAAGTCAGGGGTAAACAGATCTCTATTATGTCGGACAGTCAAGCCGCTCTTAAATCACTTGACTCCTGCCAATTCACCCCAAGTCTCACTTGAGAATGTTTTCGAACTTTGTGCCCCTTGGCCCGCCTTAATAATGTCCAATTGAGATGGGTTTCGGGGCACAGCGGCCTCGAAGGAAAGGAAGAGGCTGACCTCCTTTATTTCCAAGATGGGAGCGACGACTCCATTTGTGGGGCCCCAGCCAGTATGTGGCATTGGACTTACCACTGAAATACTGAACTTGACGAAAAATTGCCACCACAATGGATGGCAAAATATTTGGTGAGGGGATAAAACCCTACTCACCCTACTGGTGAGGGGCTGACCAAATCACTCACTGCCATGAATCGTCATGACATCAGGTTGGTGATTGCGTATATTACTGGACATGGCTACTTCAGGAAACATCTGGCAAAGACTGGTCTCTACAGAGACGAGAACAGTTGCCCGCTTTGTGGTGAGGCTCTCCAGTCTGCCGAACATTTACTAAGTGCGAAGCTCTGGAGCTCAGGAGAAGGAGAATATTCGGACACAAGGTCTCAGAAGAAAGAATGGTAGCTAGTCTGTGGAAAAATATTTTTGAGCTGGCTAAGACGCTTGGAATAGGTACCCCATTCTAGTAGGTAACAGGGGAGCACAATAAACCTAAGGTTGAAGTGCAACCTAGGAATAGCCTCAGAGCTTTTCTTCCCCTCAGCAAACTAAACTAAACTAAACTACTTTTAATGTAATTATGTTGTTTTGATATTTTTGACTAACATTTTATCTATGGAGGTTATATATGATAAAAAATAATGTATAGGAATTTTTTCTAAAATCAGTAGTAAATTAACGTATTTAAAGTTAATTTTATTTTGTAACTGCATTTTTGAAGAAGTTAGTATAATTTCCTGTGCATTTAAGTGCCTAGTGAAATGTGTAAGCTAATGAGTTAAAAATTAAATTTCAAATATGCCTTAAGATAATTAAGTAGTATCATTGATTTTACTATACATAGAAGATAGTTCCATCCAATGTTAAATTTTGAGGCACGGAAAATGGGAGCGACCGTGCTGCAACCTGTCGTCAATCAAGTTAAAGAGGTCGAAATTGCCTCCAGTTTCGACTGTTCGGTTGCACAACCTGTGAGCAGTAAAGGAACTAATCACTCCCTCTAATTCCCCCATTCTCTCTCTCTCCTTCTATCGAGACGCTCATCTGGAAGTACTTGTCTACGTCGCCACTGCACCTGTACTGTCGCCGATTGGCCTTGATAGTGGGTCAAAGTGGGATATTATTCCTTGCTGTGCTATGTCTTGCACGGAAAGAAATCGCGATCTTTTATTTAGGCCTTAAGGGTTTGTGAATATGAAAAATGTTAGGGGACATTTTTTTTGTTATTTTATCAATGTAAATAACAGTGTTTTACAGATGTTTAGTTAAAACATTATGCATTATCTAAAATGATGTAAATACTACGTATTGTAAATTTATTGATATTTTAAGTAATTGTATATTTAGAAGTAGCAAGAAAAATGGTGGTAGTTCTAAATTGTTAAAGGCTAAGTTGTTAAGTCCCTGAATAACACCAACATTTTATATAAGCACATACCAAACATTTTATATAAATTTGAGACGTAAAAAATTATATAACATTTCTACGAAAAGACCATATGACAGTTTTTCAAAATTATTTTGCAAAATGTACTAATGAATTAAATAATGTGATCAATTTTACAAAAAAACAATTATTATTCAACATTATTAGAAAACTGTAAAGGTGATGTATCTGAGCAGTGGAAGGTAATAAATAACTTGACAAGTGGGTTTTCAAAGAAAATAGTTGAGCTAATTGAATTGCCAAACGGCGAAGTTATGCGTGAGCCTTCGTCATTGACAAGATAAACAATCACCTTATCACAATCCAGTCTAGCCTTCCAGACATTGTACATTCCAATACCCTCCCACCTTTACGTACTTACTATCAATATTCATTCCTTATAACTCCTTATCAACTTATTATGAAATTAAGAGTATTGTTAAGCTTTTAAAAATAAAATATTAACTGGCTCTGACCAAATTAATGTACATTTACTGAAAAATATAATTCATGAGATTGCACCAGTTTTAGTTCACTTAATAAACAGTAGTTTTATCAAAGGCATTTTTCCTGAGAGCCTGAAGTTAAGTTCAGTGGTACCTATTTTGAAGGACAATAACTCTATAAACTAGATAACATAATAATTATCAGCGTGTTATCTGTATTCTCTAAGGGGTTTGAAAAAAACAAATATTAAAAGACTCCATAGTTATTTATCTAAATTAAATTTTCTTAATCCACGTCAATTCGGTTTTATCAAAGGAAAGTCATCTGAGGATGCGTTATTAGAAGTATCAGAAATCATTTATAACAATTTAATTATTCATTAACTTATCATCTGTCATATAGTTCACATTTAATACTAGAATTAACCCTTTATATTATTGAAATCATTATTAATTTTTTATCAAGTAATTAAAGCTTCTTGTCAATATTGCATTGTATAATTATTGTTGTATTTTTAACTATAAATGAATATTCCTTTTTGTTTAAAAGTAAATTGAACTATTTGTCATAAATACCACAATATTAAAATCTGCTTCCGGGTCACGCCGTGGACAGGGAAATGTGTGTGGTAGGCCTACCGAAAGTTTTAATATTCGTTGTTTTCCTCGTGTGTGAAGTGTGTTTGTTAAGTTTTAATTAATTTGTGACGCGTCCCACTTGGACTTATTTGTTTTCTTTAACCTGAAGATGCCGTCCGTATTCACGGCGAAACATGTAGTTGTTATCACCATCACACGCTGTGAACTGTTTGACGGAAGGTAAAGTAAACCTATTTTAGTCTATACCAGGATTGGCATTTTTTCTTTTTATTTGATATAAAGAGATGGAGATAAAGAGAAAATATTTGCTGTATTGATGATTTCATAAATAGTGGCGGAGTCATAAAATGAAAAAGAAAAAACATACTTGCACACAATTCAGTTCTTCAGTCGCGTTGCCGAAAATCGTGTAATATGCCTACCTCACTATCTGGCCGTTAACGAGTTGCGCGCAATCCTAGCTGCGTTAATTGCGATGTCCCAAGAAGGCCCCAAACCAGTACTCGAGTTGCGCGCAATACCGATCTCAGGTAGTCTGTCCAGTCTTGGTCGCTCAAAAAAGCAACTTAGACCTCAAGCTGTGCTATAGAAATATTTCGGTAAATATCACAATCCACCAAAAATAACTTGAATTTTCACTGGTCTGATTCCGAATAGCACCAAACTTATACTACAAAATAAGCACATATCTGCTTATATTCTGTGCTTATATTTTCTTGGTTATTGGTAAAATATAATAATTATCTATATCAGCTGAACTTGTTTCCAAGATGACAAAACCAGGATTTCATTTTTCTATAACAACTAAAGTGTGACAATATCTGAATTGATTTTGGGCTTGAGTTGGATAAAAAAAAAAAACAATAAAATGGAAATATTTTTATTAATATTTATTATTTTGGTGTACATGGTACTAGACTAACAATCATCGCATATCCTTTGTTTTTCCTGTAACGTTTTAAGTACAGCTCGCACGTTTTGTTATTGGACCCTCGCCTAACTCTCATTAGTGATTTAAGTTAAGTGATCACCGTAATACTATATCCTAATTAATCTAATGTGTAGCTAAATAAGTGTAAATAATATAAGTTGTTTGACTTTTAGTCATCTTTTTAACCACAGATGTTTAATATAATTATGTTTGCCATTCGTTTAAGTGTTACTATTAAATTACAATAATTTTTAAACATGTATAGCCTATATTACTCCCCACGGCCCACAGTTCTAGAGTTGAAGTGTTTGGTTATTAAAAAAAGGTCCCTGTTCTTCTGTTCTTCTACTTAGGATTAATTTATCTAGTTTGAAAGTGTATGCTTATCATTAATACGATGTATATATAATTGTTTCAATTTGAAACCATACTATTACAGTTCAAAATATGCGCAAAACCCAAATTTACGTATTATTTTTTAACTATATTATTGTTTATTTGTAATATTTATTTGTTTATATAGTTTTGTTAGTTCTTGGCATTGTTTGTTCTGTTCATTCTCAGTTGTGTAAATAAGTCATATTCGAATTGTTATAATTAAAAACACCACAGAGTGCGGTTATAGTTAATTTTGTTATTATTTAGACTGTGGTTACTTAAAATTAGTTATTTCTTATGTTATTGCTGGTCACGCTACTTGTGAAGTGTTACCAGTGTAATTCCAGAGTGTCTTTTCCAGAGAAATTGAAAATATAAATAAATTGCAGTTTATCCATACTTTCACATCTAGTAAAATAATAGTATGAAAAACAGATGTGTTAACTTTAATTATATTCGCTTTAAACATACGTTTTACAATGGTCTGATTCAATCAATGTTATAAATCGGTATTTTTTAAAGGGGGACATAAACAAAATTTACAATAATTTCACAACCTGATTAAAATAATGAAAATTGAATCTAAATAATCAGTAGTCTAGTATAATAATATTTCCTAACCAATTGCAATTGACATCGAGATTGTTTTTCTCAAGAAGTAATAATAGAGTCACAACTCTTCATGATTCCGAAAAAAATAAAAACTGACCATTCACCAAACAATGAAATATTTTACAAACAATCATGCAATTACTTGGAACCAAATAATATGTTAATGTTACAGTCAGTAATAATAAAACATATGTATATAATAAAATTAAAAATAATGCTATTTTAAATTAAATGCCTATACACAGATTGTCTGAATCAGGCCATAAGATGAAAGCTATTTTTATCTTGTATAGAAGTAAATTAGTGGTTTTGTTATGATTTGTTCTAACCCTATCATTCAATTTGAATCTCATTTGGGTTTTATATTTTGCCCAGTATTATTCTATACAAATATCATAGGCCTATTTCAATATTTATTTTGTCAAAGAAATAAATAATGTCACATTTTTTAATATTTCACTATAGGCTATTATATATTCCTGGAATATTTGCAGATTAATTTCATAATTGAAAGGAGAGTCATTGATTGGATTTGAAAACAATTTATTTTTTAATCAATTACTGCATATGAAAAACTAATGATTGAGTACAACAGTCGATTTAATCACCTAATCGATGGTTAAAATGCAATAAATAAAGATTTTTCAGATGGGCTATATAGTATGAAAATGTTTACTTAAATCAGCAGTAATTATCGCCAGCATTGCCGATAAGTTAGCGGTCTATTCAAGTGTGTCTATTTACAAATACATAGTGTGTTAATCATATAAATCAATATGGTGTTTTAATTTATTCAGTTATAAATATTTCTTTATTCAATATGAATGTCACACTGAGTTTTACTGTAATAGTATCAACACAGTATTCTTTATTATTCAAAAGAGATGCAAGCAAATATAAAAACAGAGAACCCGGATAAACGTTGGCCATATGGAATAACGTAAACAATTATCTAAGCAGGACGTTGTTTGTGTGCGTGACCTGAGGAAGGAGAGGGCGGGGCGGCTGTCTGGAGAATGGGAGAGTGGGTTAAGAGGAGGGAAGTGAGACAGAGACGGAAGAGCGTGCGAGAGAGAGAGAGGAAATAGGGCTATGCGCAGCGCAGCGTGGGACCTCAAAACAGTTTAGGGGCCTCGCCTCTATATGGATGGAGAAACTAAACTCTCCCATATGGATGGAGTATCTCTTTATATAGTAAAATCAATGGTAGTATACAAATATTTCATAATATTAAGGTAGGCTTTACTAATACTGGTTAAATTTCCTTTAGACAAATAATAATAAAAAAAATAACAAGCTGGATTTGGTTCAAGCTGTATTGAAAGTTTATGAAACAAACCTGCATAAATGTAAAGAAGATTGTTGTACAAGTGAGTATAGAATCTAGAGGGATCTATGTTAAGGACTTCTCCTTGTCCAGAGAGAATGGAGAATACAGTCTGGACACAGTGCAGTCTCTCACGATTCTTCAATGAACTATTTTCCATCAAGTCATCCAGGACACTAACTAGGTCAGCAAAGAACTCAATGTTTATGCAATGAGCAAACCTTTAAAAAAAATAATAAATTCAGTTTTATATGACAACTTGATTTTTAAAATAGATTTCAATTTCATAACTACACACAAGTTTTAGTCAGACTTTAAAGGTTATTAATTAAATACTTTAATAAATAAGCAAACTATTCTATAAATGGATAGGCTTCTATGGTCAAGACTATTACTACAAAATCTTAGTTTTCAGGACTGTTTCACTATGTACAGTACATAGCCAGTGACACAGTCGAACCCCGAAGACCATGAGTTTTTTTATCATTCTATAAATCTTTTTGTAGCCAAAATAAAACCAACTATACAATGCCAAAATACAATTTGAAACGAATTTGAGCAGGTTCATATTGATCATTAGATTCTGAGGAAAAATGATCCTTGCAAGTTTAATCGTAACTATACAATTGTGATGTGAAATCTAAGTTGAAGAATATTTGTTTATTTCTTTTTTTAGTAGCCAAAATTAAGTTTATGAGCTGTTTTACAGCTATCTTAATGTTTAATTACAATATAATAAACAATACAATTTACAATAAAGAAGGCTAACACAACATTCAGTATATAAGTCTTAAGATATTGCAGTTTTATTTCTACATTGAATGTGTATTGTTGTAAAGTTTTAAGTTTTCATTATTAATTTACTGGTTATTTTAAACATTAGAAAAAATAAAATAAATACTAATAAAAGTAAAAAGCTATTTGTAAGAACTTTAAATTGACATGCTGGAAGCCACTTCTCAGCATTTAACATTTTTGGGTGTTGGGCATTATAATATTTCTAGAAAGAATTTTTTTTGAGGTAGCAAGATTAAAAAAAATTGGTCATGCATGGTAACATTTTAAAGATCGTGTCATTAAGTGTTTGAACAAAAAAAATTAGTATTTTGATATGACCAGAACCAGAAATGGTAATAAAAACAAAAAACCCTATTTTTAACGCACTTTAAGCTGGCATTATGAAAATAACGGACATAATAAAATTGTTTTGGGTTCGGATTTAAAATCATGTAGAGTACAACATTACCCATATATCTAAATTTTCTATATTCAAACATGGATGACCCTCTGTTTTTGGAAGACCTTGTTAAAAGATTAAAAATAATTTAACAAGTTTTGTCAATTTAGTGGGAAACATGTTCAAACCAAGCCTCTGCAGCTAGCTTTATGACCAATAAACAGTTGAGATAGGTAGGTGGTATGAAACACCCTGTATATCCATATTATTACCAAATAACATATGTATGAATACGTAAATGTGTACAGAACTTTATAATTGGTCGGTAGTGTAACTGATTTAATCCCAGCTCCATAACCTAAAGGTTCTCAGTTCGATTCCAATTCGCTTCATAACAAATTTTGAAAAGAATCAGCTGATAACTACCAGCTGTTCATTTGTCATTGTGATTAATTAATGACACTTTCTAAGGAATATAGTCGGCCTTAGTTTGTAAAAATGACTACATTCATCCATGTACAAATATTACACTCATTTGAAATCTATATTCGCCCATACCTTCACGATCTTACGAATAAATACATACTTACTTGGCTAAACCTTCCAAAGCTGAACTGAGTACTTTTGATGAAGGCGCTTTCTTTAAAATTCTAAAATAAATAGTGAACACCACTTTCATAACTTCAGTTAGGTTTTTCTGTTTGCTTTCTTTATTTTCTTCTGCTTTAGTTTCAAGCAATTCTTTTTCCAGTTCTTCTAATTTTTTGGATCTCTAGAAAACAGGCAAGTTTAAATAAAATAAATATAAATTATAATGATTATTTTAAATATTGTTTTTTAGAAGTAAACTCTATGAATGTGTATGTTGTTTGTTTAGCTTAATTGTATAAAAGGACAAAAAGCCAAGAAATATTTTATACAATCATGAGCGTAAGAACCACATTTAGATTAATCAAGGGAAGCAAATAGCCCATACAGCCAAACATGGAACCCAAAAGTTGAAGGTTCTCACAGGGTACTGAGGTTGGAACATCAACTATTGCATCAATGCAAGGTGTGACTTGGAGATTTTATTAGCCTAAGCAAGTGATTGTACTTCTTGAAATACAATAAGCCCAAGAAATTCACAAAACCAGTCATAAAAACAAACTACAGTACAACCTTTATTAAACTTCCTTACTTTAGTGGCTTTCCATGTCATTTAGATTGACAATCAGATGAAAATTAATATTTGATCATACAAAATTACAACTATGTTAAATCAGCACCGTTCAGTGACAAAGTCCTTGAAGTTCACCTGGATTTGGTATTAACCTTTACCCAGCGGCTTGCGCCTTTAGACGCAGCGTGTATAGGTTCTATACCGCGGCTAGCACTTTAAAACGCAATTTGCATATCTATCCCCTAAAATTATTTGTGACCTACTTTTTGCCATTTCAACTACTGCGTTATGTTGCACCAACGTTATTCAATACATTTATGCGTAAAAACAAGGGTTTTGTGTGTTATTGACTCGTTGGCTTTGATGAATGCCGCCACATACCTGGTTGGGAGGGGTCGCCTACAGCAGCTAGCGCCTGGAGTCTACCGTCTGCCTCGCTCACTGCCGCCCGCGCTATTGTGTCTTCACTGTTTGACTTGTTCGTGTTTTACTTACTGTATATATTTTGTTTTCAATATTTTTTTATAGTTTATCAGTATATGTGTGTGTTTATGAAAATCCAAGAAGTGGTACAGAAAAATGTTTTTTTGGCTGCTCGAAGTATCCATTATAAACAGTTATTTGATGTATAAGGATGTTCAACTAAAACATGGAAAGAAACCACTGAACCACGCTGAATTCCGACAATCCCTCATCAAAGATCTCGTAGCTGAAAAAGCTGCGGAACCGGCCGCGAGAAGGCGAGGACGGCAGCCGACGGGACCTCCCGAACAACGCTTGGATGAAAAGCAGCACTTTATGGACAGAAATCCAAAAGCAGTAAGATGTGTTGTCTGTGCCAAAAAAGGACAAAGGCGAGAAACAATATATTTTTGTAAAACCTGTGTGTCAAACCCAAGCCTTCACCCAGATTAGTGTTTCGAGAAGTTTCACACAAAATCGTTATTCTGGAAATAGGTATGTTGTTTATAAAACTATTATAACTTTGTAAAAAATAAAGATAAAAATGTAATATGTGGTTTTTATTTGTTGTTATTAACCCATATAAACAAAACTAAAATTAACATTAAAAATAAAAATGTATATTTTTTTTTTTTTTTTGTAAATGAGCAATAGCTAGTAATTTAGCTTAGCGCTTTAAGGGTTAAGTCTAGAAGAAGGATTTGCTACAAAGACCAATTTTAGTAGTCTATCTAATAATTGGTACCTAACTACTCAAAATCCACCAGGGATTTATTTATGTTACCCGTAACAGAATCTACAAATGAAACTTGTAATTAATATGTTCCATTAAAATGTATTTATTGAAAATATAAAGAGCTAATTGACTATGTGTTTAAAAAATATGTGTTTCCAGCATTAGCTATTTCTTACCTTACGTTCTCTTTTAGACATGGCTAGTAGTTTTTGTTTGTGAGTCATAAACTTCTTCTGCTTGATTTCATCTTCTTTTTCCCGATCTAGGTTGACATCCTTGATTCGTAGTGCCAACAAAACTGAAATCACTTCTTTGTGGACTGAGTGGGACCTCGACTTTACCAAGTGGTTTATTCGCCGTACAATCTAGGAAATAAATAACTACACATTAGAGTTATCGTGTCTGAATCAATATTTAAGTAGCAATAGCTTCATGTAAATTTGACATAAAATTTGTTAAATAACAGAGAAAATGATGTTGAACACTTGTTTTCATGAATATTGATCAGCTTCCTTGAATGAGAAAAAATGTAGGTCTGATTCTTCATGGAAACCTTACATATACTTCCTTTGTTCAAAAGTGTCATCCCAGTTATTCTTGTTAAGCAGATTTGCAAAATATAAACTTTTTTGCACTATGAGTTTAATACATAGGATGAAAAAAAACATGGACACGATTTCACAAATTTGTATAACTTCACTTGTAAAAGTGAAATTTTGAAAATGATCATTGTTACAAAGAACATGAACTTGGATGTGTGTGTAACAATGGTTACAAAGAACATTGACGCCATTGGCGAGATTTCATCTTTTCAGGGGGACGGCCCACGAGGAGTTGAAAGAAAATCTTTAATGAGTCTAGGTCAAGTTTGGTATCAAATGAAAGGTCTGTTCAATAGAAATTAATTGCCGCAAACCGTACTTCGAATGGTCTATCCTTTCCAGAGTAGTGGTCATTTGAGTTTCAAAGTAACTAATTTGAACAATATTATTTATCTGCTATTTAACGGTTTCAGGAAAATTATTCTGATCAAAAATCATACTTTATGGAACATAATTATTCAAAAAAATTAATTATAAAATTATCTATGGAAAAAAATAAAGTTATTGTGAAAGCATTTCCAAATTTTTTTTCCAAGCTCTATACATCCCTAATAGAATCAAGACTTTAGGTATGGTATTGTTCTTTGGGTCCTAGATCCGTTTAAAAGTTTTTCGCCTCCAAAAAGTAATTCAAGCAATGACAAAGATGACTACGTAGACAGTATAAGGATACAGATGCAAATCTATCATTAACACCAGCAGAGATGATCCAACTTTGAGACAAAGAACAAACCTCAGCCCCCAAGATGAATAAGAATTGGAGATTGGTCCATGATATACCTACAATTTTTACACTACAACCATACACATACCTACAACTTCTACACTACAACCAGACACATACCTAAAACTTCTACACTACAACCATACACAATTACCTTGGCTGAAATTAATTGTGAGAATTACCATAGCATGTGATTATTTTGATTTATTGTTGGAATGACAATATTTTGATGAGGGTGGAAATGTTGGCCAATATTTTGATGAGGAGTTGACAGAAGAAAACCTGATGACGTTGACCCTGAAGAAATATATGGGTATGTTCTACTCTAACTTGCTGCAAAACCTCAGTAGGGTAATATTTGACTATTGATAAACATCATTTTAGAAGCCACTGTTTATATTAGATGTACATACTTTCTAAGCCTGATAAATGCAGCATTACCCTGATTATAATTTGTGACAATGTCACAAAGTCCCAGATTGATGTCATTCTTTAAACAGGCAGAACTATAGACACAGAAGGTAAGCCTCAAGCTGAGTACTTCATCTCATCATGGTTCTAACAGAACATATAAATGGATGATTATGTTTATCTCACAACCCATTTCTACGTCATTTTTGAAACCACCATTCAAACTTACTTGTTATATAATAAGATAATTGTACATACATGATATAATATGTAATTTTAGTATTTGATTTACATTTAACTTTAACCGAGAGGGAGTTATCTAGCCCAAGAATACACATCTCCCCATCTCAAACTTGAGCTCTCATTGGTTATCCAAAATAGACTCCCCTTGAGTAAGGTCCACGTACCCTTGTGAGCTTACTAGGCCCAACTCACTGTCTGACTCTGACTGTCTGCTTGTCAAGGGTCTCTTCTGCCCTTGTCACACATTACTCAACTCTACCAAAGTTTACTTTTTTCTAAATTTTCAAATCTTTTACTTTAAATTAGTGTTCTTTGACTCACTTCCAAACCTCCAAGATCTTCATTTCTGTGGTGCGCAGTCGCTCTTCTGGACATCCAATATCCACAAGAGTCCCACCCGCCCACCCATACATGCACAGTGATAGTGACCCAGCCGCCCATTCATACACGCACAGTGACAGTGACCCACCCGCCCACCCATACATGCAGAGTGATAGTGACCCACCCGCCCACCCGTACACGCACAGTGATAGTGACCCAGCCGCCCACTCATACACACACAGTGATAGTGACCCAGCCGCCTACTCATACACGCACAGTGATAGTGACCCAGCCGCCCACTCATACACGCACAGTGATAGTGACCCAGCTGCCCACTCATAAACGCACAGTGATAGTGACCCAGCCGCCCACTCATACACGCACAGTGACAGTGACCCACCCGCCCACCCATACACGCACAATGATAGTGACCCAGCCGCCCACTCATACACGCACAGTGATAGTGACCCACCCGCCCACCCATACACGCACAGTGATAGTGACCCACCCGCCCACCCATACATGCACAGTGATAGTGACCCAGCTGCCCACTCATACACGCTCAGTGATAGTGACCCAGCCGCCCACTCATACACGCACAGTGATAGTGACCCAGCCGCCCACTCATACACGCACAATGATAGTGACCCAGCCGCCCACTCATACACGCACAGTGATAGTGACCCACCCGCCCACCCATACACGCACAGTGATAGTGACCCACCCGCCCACCCATACATGCACAGTGATAGTGACCCAGCTGCCCACTCATACACGCTCAGTGATAGTGACCCAGCCGCCCACTCATACACGCACAGTGATAGTGACCCAGCCGCCCACTCTACATGCAAAGTGACAGTGTTTTAACATCACAAAAAAATGTTAAAACACAATTAAAATTAATACTCAAATATCGTGACCTTGACAGCGCCTAATTGGTTATATTAATTTAACCCTGTTAACATTTTATATTTAGTATAAGTTGATTTTGTTGTACCCCATTCTAGGATCTAGGTAAAAATGTAGATAATTATTAAAGTAGATAAGTTTATTAGTTTAAGAACGTAGTTTTATAACATGTTTGTGTGGATGTAATTTAGTTTTTAGCACTTGAAAAAGGTTTGGGTTTTACCAAATCGAAACGTCGTGATTGGTAATTTTCACGTAATGATGGCAAATGTCCAACTACCTTTGTCTCCCACGGACAGATACACATACAAAATTGTCTTTATTTGAATTTTTTGTCTTTCATTTTCCAACTGTTCAATCTTAAAACTTTTTATTTGTCAGCACAATGGTACTGACCCAACCGCCCACCCATACAGACATGGAGGTACTGACCCACCCGCCCACCCATAGAGGCACAATGGTACTGACCCACCCGCCCACCCATAGAGGCACAATGGCACTGACCCACCCGCCCACCCATAGGAGCACAAAGTGTCCGGGTGGGACAAAGTAAAGTTTTCAAACTGGAATGTTTGTAGTAAACTCCATTCAAGCGTCCAAAACCAGTTCAATTCTCACCCTCACTCCTCTTTCCAGTTAAAGCAATGAGGGGACTAATATTAAAAGTATTCTCATACTGGAAGAATTACAGTATTCTCTCTCTCTCTCTCTCACTCTGGAAATGTCAACACCTGTCAAATAGACCACTGTTGTTTGTTTACATTCTTTACTTGAATACCTTATTTGGATTAAATGGAAATCAAATCAAAATCAAAATAATTTATTTGTAACAAAATTAAACTAAGCAGTGATAATGTCATATTCAAGCAAGTAAATGTTAAGTCAGTAAACTAGAAACTAATATTATTCATACTAAAAAACTCATCCAATGAATAAAATGGATGCGTTAAAAGCCAATCAAACAGTTTATTGATAAATGTCTTTTCAGAATATTTTTATATTAAATGAAATAATTTGTTATAAACTGTTATTGAAGTTATGCCATATAACTTTTGAGGTTTGGTCAGTCTATGATAATCTATTGTGGCATACTCTTTACACCTAGTATAATACTGATGTAAACTAGGTTTAATAATAGTAGGAATTTTATAAACATACAAAATGAGATAAAAAATATAGATTAAAAACAGTGAGGATTCTTAATTTTATAAAAAGAGGCTTACAGTGCTCTGTGGCACCTACATTTGAAATTGCTCTCAAGAGTTTTTTTCTGTAGAAGCAAGATTTCTGATATTCTTCTACAGTTACCATAGAAAATTAAACCATATCTAAATATTGATTGAAAATATGCAAAGTATGTAGGTCTAATATAATTTAAGTGCACACAGTAAGTTAATTGTTTTAATAAATATATAAAAACAATTGTAAAAAAATGTAGGTGGAAACTCGTATAGTACATCCCTATATACCCCTGAGCAAAGTCAACAAATGTCATCCACTTTGGAATTATTTCCATGGAATTATCTGCAAGATTTTAAGATATATAGATCATATTGTTTCCATTCAGAAATTACGTCTGATTAAGTAGAAGTTATATATACCATTTAAAAGGTAATAATTTGGCAAACAAACAGAAAGAGGACAAATTTTTAGCTATATGTGACAGTTCACGTGATTAAACAAAATGTAATGAAAAAGACAAAATACAAACTAATTTTGTTTAAATAAAGCTACAAATATAACACATACAATAAAAGTAAACCCTAGTGTCATGTATACCGTTTGAAATCGTGTTTTCTATTATATAATAATGACTAACAATATAGGTTAATATCCAACTCAAAAACAAAGTTATTTAGGGAAATGTACAAGAATGTCATAAACTTTTGGCAGCCATATTGATGACGTCATAGAAAATGATAGAGGGGTAACAAAATTGTGTCCTGAGCTTTTTCAATTTGTCTACTAGCCCTGTCAAAACGATACATTGGATGCCAGATGTGAAATGTTTTGGTATAATTTTGCAATTCTCGACCCCACTATTATATTATGTTACATTTACATTATTTTAAAAAAGGCTTACCACAAAGCTCTCTAGGGTTAAACCTACAGTAATGATGAAATTTTTTACAAAAAAACAAACATCACATTCATTAGTTTAGGTAATTGCATGAGTAATCGACTAGCCTTTTTTAAAACACGTTATAAGCAAAATAACTTAATTACATATTGATTTTAGTTAGAAAACTAAAATGTTCACGGCAATATTACTTCACCATTCAAGAGTTAAGTAATTAATAATCTTTTTTAATTATAGGTGTTATGAACGATTTTGACCCTTTCAGGCGTAAAGACGTCATATGACGTCCCGATTGTCATGACTGAGAGGAGTACTAGGGTTGAAAAAAAATTTGTAGAGGAGTAAAAATTAACATTTTGAAAACCTTTCAAACTTGTTTATTACAGCACAACATTTTATTATATTTCTTATTATTTTAAATTACAGTGAATTAGTTTTTTTTTTTTTTTTTTGTGGCAATCCTCCAATCAGGGGCATATGCAAAGTGGGATTTGGCAATGGGAGCATTCATGGGAAGTGTCCTTGCATCCGTATCGTAGCTGTGTAGCTGACAAACAACTTAGAGAATGTAAGTGAATAGCGTGCCAAACGTTATATCAGCTGCATACCAGCTGATAACATCACGTGGGAACCAAATCAGTTTTGAGATAGAGGTCAAATGAAGGCTACAACTAAAATGAGACTGCCATAAGGTGTACACATCTAAAGTTGTGTTTGCCTGTGGCAGATAGTACTGGTGTAATGTATTAATAATACGCTCAATTAATTTAATAAATTAAATAATTGGACCACTATGCAAGACGTCACATGATGCCCTTACTCATTTAGGCCAATTTATTAAAAGACATCAGGTGGCGCCTTTACTCATTTTACATAAAAAACACACTCCTCAAAGGGTTAATTTTATTATTTAGTAATAATTATTTGAAATACAGTAAAACCTTAAGAACAAAGACTCTATAAAAGAAAAAGAAATTTTTAAGTTTTTTAATTAGCATAAAACGTCTTGGTACATATACAGTACAAGTAAACGTCACACAACACAATAAATTTATTACAATATTAGCACAAATATATTACAATACTAGTACCACAAATATTATGGTGATCGATTTCGGTGAACCACGGTCACTTTCCGCAGACCAGAGGGATCGATTCCGAAATAGTTTTTAATAATGTATCTTCAGCATATGGAGTAACAGAGGTAACAGTAAATAGGAATTAGCGAATAATATCATAGCAGCCACCATTTTGACGATTCCAGCCAATGGGGTCATGTGATCATAGACCTATAAATTGAGTTGTTGAACACCATTTTCCATTCTTTTGTGAATCCGTCTGGTCTTAGGAAGGTGAGTGTAGTTCAACGAAATCGATCATAATATTTGTGCATTTTGTACTTGTATTGTAATATATTTGTGCATTTTGTGCTTATATTTTAATAAATTTGTGTTGTATGACATTTACTTGTACTGTACATTATTAACTCACCTCCAAGGTGATTTCTCCTCTTTTATCATCCTTAAAGACTCTAGTATAGCCATTAGCAACTCGCTGACGCACAGACTCTCGAGGGTGGTCCAGGTATGGAGTAAGCATCTGTACAATATTGCGACTATAGTTGAAGTAGGGATGTCTCTCCAGCAGATCCACAACGCAGCCTATTGATAGCTCTGCTAACCTTAACATTGGCTGTAACAGAACAAAATATTGTAAATAGTTTTTAACTAGCAAAATACCGATTGCACAAATACAATACAAGTGAACGTCACACAACACAAATATGTATTGTAATATATTTGTGCATTTTGCTTATAATATAATATATTTGTGTTGTGTGACGTTCACTTGTACTGAAAATATTGTAATAGTATTAATGTTTCATTTATCTTCAGTAGAACTTCTTTAATCCAAACTTCTGTAATCTGAATGTGCACTAATCCGAACGCCACCACTAGAAACAAAAAAAAAGAGCATGTACATATCTGAGACAAGAAAATCCAATTTTAATCATCCAAACACTTATTCATCAATAACTTATAAAATTAATTACTGTGGAATGTATTCATTATATTCCAGTTTTTATATAAATATTTACCAGGTTCAATTTCTCATTTTTATTATAAAAGCGACATTATGAAATACATATGATCAGCAGTATAATTTTTATTTACTGTAGTTAATGTTTATATTGTATGTACGTTGTTGAATAAACAATATAATCTTTTACGCTGTAAAGCATTTCTCTATTTTCTTTAAACCATATTTTAACTTTTTATGTGAAAATAACAATATGTTCTGTAATCCAAACGATTTGATAATCCAAACACCCACCCCAGTTTTGGTCCAATAGCCAGAATATCTAAGGGACCAACAGCTTTATGAGGAATCCGAACCACATAGTATTGGTATGGTTTTCAACTAATTGACAAGTCTAATACTCAGTTCTCTTCCCTACACAGAATCTGGAACCTAACTACCACCCAAGACTTCTTTAGTAGAGTCCATGTCGTTGGCAACCATTGAGCGTATGCCATGTGGGTATTAAAAGGATACATCACTCATTACTCTTACTACAACTATTCAAGACTAATATGTACTTGAATAGTTGTAGTACTAACCCTTTCACTAAATATTAGTCGTTCAAGTATATTATGTAAAATCCATTCCAACAGCTGGTAAAATTTCATAAACAGCCATTATTTAAATTTAAACAGCTGTTACTTTTTGACTAATTTGAATTTTTCTTCGTGTTATTCTTATGGCCAAAAACATACTTTGAAGGCTTAGAGGTAAAAATATTGAACAATAAAGCCCTTATTGAACAACTACGAACAAGGGCAAATGTTTTGACACCTCAAGAGAAAAAAATTAAAATTCATCAAAAAAAAGAGAGGTGTTGAATTACCAAAAGCCGGCTTCACATATTTTACACTCTATTAGGATATATACACCACTGCACACAGGTATCACCTTGACATTGTGAAATTACTGTAAAGAATTACAAGCATGTGAAGTAATCGCAGTCAACTGCCTACATAGTCACATTTCCTATCTAAAAATGAACTACAGATATTTAATTAATTCTGATGATAGTTCAGTCTGATAAAATTAGAAATTGAGACTCTTCTGGGCTAAGCAGATCTATTGGTACAACTGCCACTGCTCTCTTATATTCATTTTATATGAAAACTGTATGATTTTTAACTTGTTTGCATAGATCGATAATCAGAAGTAAGTTAGTGGAGATTAGCCCGATTCAGATAACCGATCTGAGGTTTTTTTCGTGCTATCAAACAGGTTATAACCTAAAAACATTATACAGGGTGACAATTAAGTCTTAGGACGACTATAACTTTAGTACAATGTATGTACAATGTAACAAAGTGGTATTGACCCACCCGCCCACCCATACACGCACAGTGGTATTGACCCACCCACCCACCCATACACGCACAGTGGTATTGACCCACCCACCCACCCACCCATACACGCACAGTGGTATTGATGTACAGTGGTATTGTCCTACCCGCCCTCCCATACACGTACAGTGGTATTGTCCTACCCGCCCTCCCATACATGTCCAGTGGTATTGTCCTACCCACCCTCCCATACATGTACAGTGGTATTGACCAACCCGCCCTCCCATACACGTAAAGTGGTATTGACCCACCCGCTCTCCCATACACGTACATTGGTATTGTCCTACCCACCCTCCCATACACGTACAGTGGTATTGTCCTACCCGCCCTCCCATAAATGTACAGTGGTATTGTCCTACCCGCTCTCCCATACATGTACAGTGGTATTGACCCATCCGCCCTCCCATACACGTACAGTGGTATTGTCCTACCAGCCCTCCCATACACGTACAGTGGTATTGATGTACATGTACTGTACAATGCCACTGTACGTGTATGGGCGGGCGGGTGGGTCAACGAGAATGTACGTGTTTGGGTGGGTGGGTGGGTCAATGACAATGTACGTATATAGGCGGGTGCGTGGGTCGATGCTACTGTATGTGTATGGGTGGACGGTTGTGTCAATGCCACTGTACGTGTATGGGCGGGCGGGTGGGTCAACGAGAATGTACGTGTTTGGATGGGCGGGTGGGTCAATGACAATGTACGTATATAGGCGGGCGCGTGGGTCGATGCTACTGTACGTGTATGGGTGGACGGTTATGTCAATACCACTATACGTGTATGGGCGGGTGGGTGGGTCAGTACCACTATACGTGTATGGGTGGGCGGGTGGGTCAATACCACCGTGCGTGTATATGTGGGCGGGTGGGTCAATTACACTGTACGTGTATGGGTGGGCGGGTGAGTTAATACCACTGTACGTCAATGGGCGGGCGGGTAGGTCAATACCACTGTACATGTTTGGGCGGGCGGGTGGGTCAATGCCACTGTACGTGTATTTTAATAATTTTAAACGTTATAACTTTGAAATTTTTTTAAATTAATAGTTCCTATTCAATAAGATATGACAAGTTATATGTCATAAGATCTTTGTAATGTACTAAGTTCAAGATGTAATTTTATTCTCCGCTCAATGGAACTGGTTGACAGAGAGAGAATAAAATTCAACGTCTAGTTTCTATTCAATTCAAATTTGCGAAAGATACCCTTTATTTCAAAATCATTGTATCGTTATTGTATTGTTAGAGATTTATATTCTTAAAATTTTTATTATATTATTAAAACACTGACTCGTTGAAAAAGTCCAACCTATATTTTAAGAATACACTTTGTATTTTGATTTTCCTAAAACTTAAAGAAATGTTCAAATTTAGGGGAATCTAATCTCATATCTAACATCAGTATGTTGTTCAATATTATGCTCTTCTATATTAAACCTAGTTTTAGAATAACATACCTCACTGAGAACTCGATTATCCCCTTTTTTCTTCACCAATTTCTTGGCCAGTTTTTCCAATCTCATCAAAAACAGGCGATAGCCTTTTAAAAGGCTTTTTTCAAAGTCTTGGAGCTGTTTAGTATCCTTTTTCACTGGAAAGTAAAAAAAGTAATTATTTTAATAATGCAATGAATTAAAAAGCTTCAGGATTTGACTATGCCATGTTGCTATAACTCATCAAAATAAAAAATATCTCAACTTTAACAAATTAATTCTTCGAATCTCTGTTTTTGAATTAAAACTTCATGTTTCATTTTGTGCGGTGTTATAATTTTATTCATACAATTTACAGTATATATTCTTCATACATTTTACTAAGCACCATAAGGAAGAACAAATAATTTGCATTTTACTTACAGGCCACATTCGTCAATCCAACTATTTAACAGAGAGCAAATAAATTTGCTTATCTGACTAGTTTTGACCACAATCTACCAAATGTTACCTACTTGCTGTTTCCGGCAAAGCGCTCATCACACCTAACGGATCCAACCAGCTACCTGATAAAGAACTTACGACCCTCCCACTCATTAATGGTACATCTTAATGGGCCTACCCACAGTATATCTTAACGTTTTTACATCCAACAAATGGTGCTATCATAAAAAAGTGTATTTTTCAGAAAAAGCCTTGTTTAAATGCATGCAATATATATATATATATATATATACATACATATTTGAATGGAATGCAACTGTATTTGAATGGAATAATTTGTCAACATTTCAAAGCAATCTGTTAAGAACTTTCAGATTATAAGTTTTTGAACAGCCGAACATATATTTCTTAATATGTATAAAGAAAACAGCTTTGCTGACCAATAGGGAGAACAAATCCTTTTACCTTATGGTATATATATAATATGCCTTCCTCAATCCTAGACAAAGTTGCTTTGCTATTTAAAACAATTTTTTTTAATAAACAAAGATTGGTTATGGTTTTCAAAACCAACATTTTAAGGACATCTGTGGGTGAAAAAACTCCAAAAAAGACATGCAAGAAGAACAATGGGCATTTTTCCAACATAAAAATATATCATACTTAAAAACTAAAACTCTTGGAATAAGAATATAAGTGCACGTAAAAGAGAACTCCAGAAACTTTTTTAATAAAAGATCCTTATTTAATTAACTATACAAAAAAATAAAAGTCAATTTTCAAAAAACGTGTTGAAAAAGCAAAACTGAGATTGAATAGTTCTGTTATAAGACATCAAGAAATAAAGACAAACTGCCTGGAGAGTTGCAAAAAAATTAAAGAAATAATACAGAACAAGCACCAAACAGAATATATATTGACACATTAAAATTATTTATTGTAAACTAGCAGAGTACTCGTCCTTCGTATAGGGTAAGAACCTTAATCTTACCACTTTATCTTGAAAGTTAGGTATGGTAAGTACCTACTAGCATCTGTATAATGCAAAAGTAGGTTGTGGTTGCAAATTGTGCTTAAAATTTCTGAATAAGTACACTACCCAAGTGTCTCTATTTAAATAATATTTATGTAATTGTAAGCAGCCTGTGCATTACATTTTTAGCACATATAGGAGTTTTAGCATCAGAGGGGAATCTTTCCATCGCTGAGCTGTCTTATTTCCTGGGCTTGACTATCTTTCAGCTTCAAGTGTTCAACTTTCACAACAGTGTTTAATTGAAAAAAATAAATGTAATGAACTGTTCCAAGAGAAACGCTTTATTAAACATTCAATTGAGTTTGATAAAGCAGAAATCCCAGCCAGCTCAGAACATTATTTTGAAAGGTAAGTTTTAGAAGCCATATAAATAAAGAAACATAAAAATAAAACCCTGAACTAAGACCAAGGATTAGAACTTAGCAACACATGGTTACCGATAATCAGCAAGCTAAAAGTACTTGAAGATTCTACGGATAACATAAACAAAGACAGTGAAGAAGGGTCTAGAATATTAGTCCACTAACGCACCACGGCACATTCCTCAAATAATAGGCCACCCGACCCTATATAACCTGAGGCCCAGACTTCTCCACTACAGTACTACTCACAGTTCTAGGTGTGATAGTGCGTGTTGCACTGAGGATGATACTCTATAACGAGGCCGAAACATCAGCTCCTGATGTTGTTATAGTGTACATAGTTTAAAGCAGTTCAACTCAGAAGACCACGATAGTGATATTGATTAAATTGGCAGTGGAAGCTTCTCCAGGAAAACTGTACAAGTTAGTTTATTTGCTATTTATTTTTTATATTATTATTCATTGCATTATTGTTATTATTAATTTTTATTTGAATTCTAAAAAATAATTTAATTTAATTCTTCTGGGCTTGATTCATTAATCTTAACCAACCAATGATCACTGCTGCTAATGACATAGTAAGTGACACTTGTTAGTGTGCTGCCAATCCATGGCCTGTTGACTTCTTAGTTGCTATGACAATATGAAACGGAATAGAGTGAGGAAAGAGTAGTTCTCTCTCTAACTTCCACATCTAAGTCATCTCTCTTGCACATTTGCATTCAGTAGGTCACTTTCTAGGTGGCCTATCTATAGTTGGACTATTTGATGCTACTTGATGAAGAAAATAGTATATCTTATTTTACTTAATTATTAAATAGTCATGTACAAACAAAATTACATTTGACAGTTGTCTCCTGATGTTTTATCTGGTATGAAGGCAAGATGTCTTTGAAGACTTCAGTCAGAGATAATATGACCAGTTTATGGACAGTAAACCGAACTTCGTACTTGCACTGGTACATGGTATCCATTAGCAAAGCGATGTTTTTTATCTGAAAATAACATTTTCACTATTGAATAATCTCTTCAATGTTACATTCTGTAATACAAAAAACTATTACTTAGTAAAACCTCACTAATTCGACCCTTTATGGACCCAGAGGTTGTAGTTTGGGGGTTGTTGAACTATCCAGAGCATTGCAATTTTTAATGGGTTTTAGTAAATGAACACATGGTAGACTTGAGTTACATCATAAATTTATTACTTACATTTATATAGTTATTGTGTCTGCAAAGAAATCTCGAAAATCCAACACATACAGTCCAGCTAATTGAAAATAGTTTTTCTTGATTCAGCACCTGGCTGCTTCAACAGGGAGTTGTTGGAGGAATAAAATATCTATTAAAGACGATCCTTGTTGTTACAAACAACACAATGTTTCTTCAATTTATTTCACAAATAATCTAAAGCCAGCTAGACTTTCATCCCAACAGCCGTTGACTGTCGAGTTAGTGAGGTTTTGCTATATCAAAGTTTAACTCAAGATCCTACTTAAACACAGTTGAATAAAAATGTAATATATAGGAGAGGAAGGGTATCAGCAAACTCACCTCAAAAGATAAGTCCACTAACATAATACAAAGGAGAACATATAAACACATACCACAAATGTACAGTACCGCTGAGACAATTTTCAGGTCAACAAAGAGGCTGGTGCCTTACTCATTATCTTCTGCACTGGGTGAAGGTACCAGTGGTTCTGAAATGAAAATGTTTGTTATGAGTTTTGTTTTATATATGTTTTCCTGTATATTATGTTAGTGAATTTGTCATCACATATAATTAAGCTAACTAAGCAAAAAGTAATAATTCTTGTAGAATATTGTACTATATTGACAAAACAATACTAACATTAAAATTCCAGTAAAATAAGTACAGGGACACTATGTCAAATCAACCTCTCTCTCTTTACTTGTCTAACAAAAGAAAATCAGTGTTAAAAATCAATGAACAAAACATGTACATTGATTATAAAAAATAAATAAATTTAAAAATTATAGTACCATGTGTTTGTGGTTCCTTTCAATTCTTATTTATAGTGATATTGAATCTTAAAGTTGCTTCTATATTTACCCTGGTTTGTGGATCCTCAAGTAGACTACTGGCCAGCACTCCGATACGAAGTTTATATTGTGTCACTAGCTTTTCTCTGCGCGCCAAAATCTCAGCAGTGCTAAGTGGGCCCTCCACGTGTTCGTCTTCTTCTACCTCAGGCAAATCTATGTCCCGATCTGAACCTTCAAACTTTTCTGGAGTTTCTTCAGTTTTGTCATCATTGCTTTCTTCTTCTTCCTCTTCCGAATCTATGGTAAACAATACAATACTAAAAACTAGAATACTTTCATAAAAGTTTAGTGGTTCCATAATAAGATGCCCGCAAACTCTCAACGGCTCTAAGTGATAATGGAAAATTTTTTACTCGGCTTCTTTTTTAAATTTACAGTTTATTATATACTTTAAGATCACAAATTAATGTTCTAGGAATATGAACATTTCAAAATAATAAAGCATTTTTTTGTGACTTAACATTTTATGTGCAATACAGTTCCATGATATATGGTTTGTAAATATTTCTTTCTAGGCCTCAAGTTACGTGACAAAACCGGTTTGTTATTTTAGGGTTACGTTTTTCTTAAATAAGTTACTTCTGTTACTGAAAACTAACGATTACAACAATATCCCATCTTAGCTAACTATCTTTAAAACGTCTCTTATTATAAAATGGTTGATTGATTGCTTACTTAGGATTAATGTTTGTAATTTTTTTCATGGCTTTTCAAACTGTTTTCAAAGAGTAAATAAATATTATTGGTATTCATGTGGTAATTTATGAACAATCAGTTTTGCAGATTTACTCAATCAAATTCTATTTTCATGGTGGAGTTACTCAGCAATTCTTATTAATCAGCAGTTGCCGGCATGTGGGTTTAGTGGCTAAGGCTTTGGACTGCATGGTCCAAGGTTCAAATCCCCACTGAGCCAACGGTTGGTACTTCACTTGTTGAATAAAGTTCACGCACAGGCTTGCAAGCCCATGTGAACTAGCGAGTGAAGTTTTTAAAAAGCGAGTTTATAAAAAAAATTGTACTAACAGTTTATTTTATTCAAATCATTAATCAAGGAAAGGAAAGCAGTATACTTGGTAAACTGTAGATAAAAATACATTCAGATGAGAAAAAACAGAACTGGTTTTATTCAAATCATAATCTGTAACAGCCATATGACATTCTTACATATGAGACGCTGGCACAACTTTTTGCATATTTTAAGGCGAATATTAATCCGGTTATATAAGTGTAGGATAACCTGTGTAAGTCTGGTTACTAACTGAGTTCGACAGTTCCTCAGAGAGAGCCATTTATTAATAGTTCAATAGCCAGGGCAACTAAGAGACCTACAGCTTCACATGGAATCCGAACTATGTAGTATTCAATTCAAATTGGTCTGCTTGTTAGCTAATTGACAAGCCTGATACTCAGTTTTCTCCCCTACAAAACATCCGGACAATGACTACCACCCAACATGGGATAGAAATCATTGAGTGGACACCATGTTAGTGTTGAGATGATTGAGTATAGAACATATTGCCTACAATCTCCACAAAACTTTATCCCCAAGGAGCTGGGTTACAGCACTGCGCCACCAGTAGCAACATATACATGTGCACATTTTTTCTCCTGTATAGTTTGTTGTATCACTAAACAAAATCATAATTTCTTGAACTATATAACACTTGCATTATTTTAGCTATCTTGACAATTTTATTTTAGAAATATAATGATGTTTTATACTCCCTTTTCCTTTATTGGAAAACTATTTTTAAAAATATAAAATTGTGCAAAACAATACTTTAATATTTTTATTTAGGCCTTCAAAATACCCTGGTTTATTTTTCAAACATGATTTTATGTTTGTTATGTCCAAACATTCATTAGATTTTATTCTCCAGTATTTTATAACAAATATCCATAAATTGGTAAAAAATCTCATACAAATTTGGGAAAATTCAAAAAAGGGTTGAAAGTTAAGTAGACTTTTAACATTCTTTTACAAAAAATATACAAGCCTAATAACATTTTAAGTAATGACCGTAATGGGAAAAACAGCATGAGAAAATTATAAATTTATCAAATATGTGTACTTTGAAACATATCTGAAAATATAATGCCACAGCACTGTATTTCTCAATAATGCTTCATGTCTGAAAATTGTTTTATTTCAACATTACAAAACATATATTGTTCATAAACAACAATGAAAACATTAAACTTAACAAATATAAAATACTGGGTTTAAAACTTTTTAAATCAAATAATTAAATCTAAAATTAGGAAATAAGAATATTTTTATCTATGAGGATTTTTTTTAAGAAATATCAATATTTTCCTATTTTGTGAAAATTATAAGAATTTAATTCAAACAATACTTATTTCTTCTAAGCCTAACTCACCAGTATGAACATATTTTGCATGTCAGGTGTCCAGTAAATGTAAAAGTTTATAAATCTGAATTTACAAATTAAGTTACCAGAAATTCTCCTTGTACCCAAACACATCTTTAGAACCAATCTTAAATAATATTATACATTAATTAGAAATATGCTTACAATCTTCTTCAACTGTTCGCTGCTCCAGACCTTTGGCAGTTTTAACTGGTAAAAGATATCGAGTCTTTTTTGGTTTCTGGCTCTCTAATTCAATTTCCCTTTCATATTTCTCTTCAATAATGTCAATCTCATCATCAATGTTTTTTCGTTTCTTTTCCTTCTCTTTATAATTGCTATTAACAAAGAGAATTATTGCTTGTAACTTATAACAATTACTAAACAATAAAAAATGTTAAATTTGTTCTTATCTTTGTAGTACGTGATGTAAGAGGGTTGTCTGTAAATTAAGGTCTCCAGCCCACTCCTGATGTAATGGAGCTAGATAGCGTAAATCTGACACCAGCCCTATGATCCTCACTTCTCCCATCACTATTCCGACCGGTTGCCATTTTCTTACAACACTCAGTCTTAGCTTGGCAGCCGATGAAGATGGCACAGAAAATTGATGCTTCCGCCAAGTGTGAATTAGATTTCTGTGGTTTAAAAGGACAACCCCTATTGAAATCCATCGCCTGTTAACCAGAGTATGAAGAGAGGTGTATGGACATTAAAAATGTATGTAATGGTGTAGGGAGTTTGCAAAGGGCCGTACAAATGTTCACAATGAGGCCGGCTACTGTCAGATGAGCAGTGACGAAAGTAAAGGAACTTTATCATTGTATTACTGCGCAAGAGATTGCTGAACAGTTTTGGACAAAATTTTTACGGATATTTTGAAGTATCACAAGGTGGCGCCAGGTGGGTGCCCGGATGCTTATGAACAGAAAAGGAAGCGTATTGAAAGTGCTTGTGAGTTTCTGTAACGTCACTGGAAAGAGAATATGATGAATATTTAGATTTGATTGTTACCAGGAATAAGACATGGATTCACTATTTCAAGCATGAGACTAAAGAACATTCAAAAAAATGGCAGCAGTTCTCCAAGTGTCGAAAAGTTCAAGCAAACACATCAGCTGGGAAGATGATGGCTTCTGTATCCTGCAACAGGAAAGGTGTTCTAATGATTGAATTCCAGGAAAGAGGTACAACAATTGCCGTAGAAAGATACTGTAAGACACTAACAAAGCTACGCCGGGCTATACAATACAAAAAGTCATCTGACAAAGGGCGTTTTTTCTTTGCACAATGGCAATAGTCTCCCTCGTGTCACCACAATGGACCTCATCACCAAATTTAAATGGGAAATCATTGGCCATCCTCCATACAGCTGTGATTTGTTGTAACTAACTATTTGTTCCACAATGTGAAAAAACACTTGGAGGGAATGAGATTCTCGAATTATAAAGAGCTAAAGGCAGCTGTCAATTAATTCCTGCGTGAGTCAGGGGGAAAGTGATTTGACGAGAGTATAAAAAGCTTCCGGAGCGACTCTTAAAAGTGTTTTGATCATGATGGCAACTAGGCTGAAAAATAGAGAAAAATCCAAGGTTTCAGAATATGCAATTGAGTTTTCAATAAATTGATACTTACTATGTAAAAATGTTTTGGAGACCTTAATTTAAAGACAACTCTAGTATTTTTATAGCAATATATAAATAAAATTTGTTACTGTTATTCTTTTGATTTCTGTGATATTATTTACCATGATCTAAATGATGTTATATAAATTAACTCCTCAAGGAGTTGTGGGACTTTCAAGGATTAATCCTTCGCCGTGGAATGATGTAAATGGTGGATCATAATCTGTTAACCCAAAATACCTTTCATTTGAAAACAAATGAATGTTCTATAAGGCGTTCTACTGTGAACAGATGTAACGCCAAAAACTGTGAACAGCGCTGGGAAAACCAAGGTGGTGTTGCCACGTCGCTATCCACTAATCCACTAAAACAAAGCTATATGGTTATTTTTAGCTATGATGAATCAAAGGGTTTTAAAAGAGCTTTCTTTACTCAGGTTACTTATGTACTCACACAAAAATAAACTTGGTGACAGCCAGTTATTTTTACGGTAGTTGTCCGTAAACTAAAGTCTCCAATGCTTTTACACACAGTAAACATTTTATTGCAATACCAATAACAGATTCTAAAATCTTAGATATTTAGCTATTTTTCAACTCAGTCCCCATCTTGATCAATGCAATTTTGGAGTCACTCCAAAAACTTGTTCATACTCACATCATGCCTCTCTCCTGCTGACTCATGCAGGAAAGGGATTGTCACTTGAAAATATTGTTCCTTCCAAGTTGTGTTTGAAGTTGAGGAACAAATAGGAGTTAGTGGTGCCAAATCGGGGCTGTAAAGAGGATGGTCAATAATTTACCACCCAAATTTGGAGATGAGATCCAGTTCAAGCGACGTAAGTCCAGCGAGCGTTGTAATGGTGTAAATAAATGCCCTTTGATAGCCCAACCAAATTTCACTCATGGTAGTTTTAGGCAGTCTCTCACACAGTGATGTGCCAATCCACAAGCAAAAGTTCCTCAACTTTCATTACTGTTTTGTCCAAAACTGATGGACGGTCTCGTCATGTACCTTTGTTTGGCCTTCAGCAAACTCCTTACACCACTTAGGCACATTTTTTATGTACAAACAAATCAGTCAACTGGTGATGGATTTTAAATGTGGTTGACCCCTTAAACCACAGAAATCTATTTACAGATCACAGAACACACTTGGTGGGAGCGTCAATTTTCTGTTGCATCTGTAACGGCTGCCAAGCCAAGACTGAGCGCCGCAGAGAAGTTGTGACTGGCCAGAATAGTGGTGGGGAAAGCAAGGAACACAGCACTGATGTGAGATTTACACCAGTTCACTCTGTCGTAGTGGCAGTTCATTGGAGACCTTAATTTACAGACAACCATAGTACTATTGGACATTCCTTGGCTTTAACTGAGTTCAAGCTGAAAATGATTTTATGTGCGACTTGTTTTTTTTTTTAAGTGGGAGGAGGTGAGAGCGTGGCAGCCTGTCACACTGTCTCTTCCAGCACTATTTAGCCGCCAATTCATATTTTTATAACTTTTCAAATACAAGTCAATTTAAAATCACTGTATTTACTTCTACATATAAAAGTAATATTCCATAACAATTGATTTTATAAGAATTACAAAGTGACAAAACAATTAATTTTATGATCACTAGAAGAAAAGAAAACAGGAAATTGATAAGAACTTTTTTTGTTGTAAAGTTAAAATTCTGAAACCTAAACAACTTATACAAAACATTACTGACAACAATTTATTAAAATCTAAATACAACACATTAACAGGTTTTTGAGTAATAAAAAAGTACATCTGATGAAGTAAAATTTTGTTATTTTATTGTTCCTACTAGGATGACAATTATTGAAACTTAACACATTCAGTTCTATGTGGCCGTAAAGTCAGCCACGCTGTCCGACCGCTAGTGGCTGTGTGGTCGTCTAGTCGGCCAAGCGGTCGTCACTGGTTGTGGCTGATGGCCGTCTAGTCGGCCATATTGTCTTATTCTTATTATTGAATCAGTCTTCGCCCAGCCTTTGCCGGATTTGCTTGCTAGTAGGTCCCGCACTTTTGCAGTATCCTACGAGTAGGGCGTGGTTTTCAGTTTTCGGTTACAGTTATTTTTGGAGTCTCTATTACTGTTTTTAATTTATATTTTTGATAATTTAGGAATAAAGTTAAGCAAAAAAGATGTAGAATGTACTGCAAATAAGGAAAAATTTAAAATACTATATTTATGTTCTACAAACACCCTGACCAACCTGTATTGTGTTCTGTAGCATATTTTGAAAAATTTATCTCAGATTAGACTAATTGTGAGAAAATCTTAGAAATGGACCTGATAATAGTATTTTTTAATGTTTTTCTTTTGTTTTACTTACTTCCGTATATTACTAGCTAGTTTATTACAAAATAAAGTGGTGTAAAAAATCTTGGACGTTAATTTTTCGGCAAAGTCGTTCACCAGGGGCTGATGGCCGAGACGGCCTTACATAAAAATTAATTTTTTTGAGCCTTTCACATATACAAAATACTTCTGACAGTCATAAATCAACACTACACAGTCAAAAAAATGAGTTTTTGAAAAAAAATGTTCAGCCATTCGAGTAAGTTTATAATTTATATATGCAGTCACACATGGTGAAAACGAAAATACGGCCTTAGCACTGAATGTGTTAATAGTTAAGTATTGAAACAATTAAAAGAGGAAAACAATGGGACTTGATTTTTTATAGTTCTCTCAGTTTCTCAGTAAACAATCTTCAAACTTAGGTAAACATAATTTCTGCACTGACGGTGTGGTGCATGCTTCTTTGGAATTAACTTAATATAAAACATGAGTTGACATAGTTCCTTGACTATCCAGACTAAACCATTGTGCTTAAAATTAAATGATCTATACAATAGCAGTATGTTTTACATTTCCTACAAATCAAAGAATTTTTCATTTTACTCAAAATATATACATCCATTTAATAAATAATTAGAAACCATACACATGCCTTGGTTTTAACCTGCTAAACAATTAAAATACCTTTTTTTGTTGTAGAGTGAGTAACTTGGATTGGATACTGCCTTTTTTAGAAACTCTAGGTCTTGTTTATCAATCATTTGAAGCAAATTTTCACTATCAAAAGTAACATCTTTACTTGATTCTTCATCATTAGGTTTTCTTGAACAATTTGGTTGTGATAAAGTAATCTTCCTTTTCTTTTTCTTAATTTTACCTTGTCTGTAAAGTTTAGTCTTATTAATATTACTTTTCTTGATTTGACTTGTTTTCGACTTTTTTCTTTTCTGAAACAGAACATACATAATTGTTAGTAAATTAATTTATCTATTAGCGTAGTATTAGCAATATTTTGTTTTAAAACTTCTAAAACACTTTAAAAAGTTCTATCTCTTGTCTTTTATTTTTACCTTTGATCTTCTTAAATGTTTAGATAGAAAGTTGAAATAGGCTTACAGAGGGCAAGAATACTAATCCAGTACAGATTTGGCTACAGGCAACTAAGTAATACAATTTATACTAGGCCTATCTGTTTCTGAGCCTGACTATTTTTCTTTTTTTTCACAAAATACGACCTCACAATTTAATTGCTACCAACACTCCAAAATAATTTTTTCTCTGCATTTTCAAAAAGACATGATACCATTACTGGCATTGCACAGTGCAAAATATTTGCTATAATATTCGTTGAGTTGCAAGTTATAAATACTCACTTAAAATGTTCAAGCAACTGAATAAAAGGACCCATATCCATATTGTAGTATAGCATTAGAAATATGTATATGATAGCTTAAATCACAGAAATCAGATCCACAATGCATTTTTGTTTGCCTTTTGTGTATTACACTGAAAGTGATACAACATTCTGTGAATAACAGCTCAAAAAAAGTGCAGATGACAATCGGTGACTGTGTAATACATTATTTGTACATTTGTTTCACAGTACCATGACAAAACTTGTACCAATCTCAATAAAATTTTTAATAATTTTAATAATAATTATTATTTCCCACGACAGTTCAAAAACAATAAACCTGAGTACTGTACTGTCCATTCCTTACAGGGAAAGTTCATTCTAATTACACAGTTTGTGAAATCAAAGATAGTAAATTCCCTCAATTATATCGCAGGAATACATCCAGTCAAGTTTGGGAAGGGATGAGTCTCGTAACTGAGTTGGGGAGGTTTTCAGGATAAACCTATATTTTTTTTAACTAAAAATAACTTTTTACTTACTAAAACAAAAATAACCTAAAGTAGCCTATCCTAAACTGATATAACCTTAACAAAATTATGTTTTTTATTTTAAAATCATATGATCCTCTTAATCCTAGAAAACTAACGTATCGTATTTCCTACATCTCAGATCTTGAAGTTTTCATAAAACACCCCTTTACGCACGTCAGATTAACTTGTCTGTCCAGTTCCGTTCATAATTAGATCAACGAGGAAGGGGCACATTGCTATCAGTTACTTAGCAGCCGTCAGTGTTTTTTTTCATTGCTCTTAAGATTTATGATACGTTAGCTTTCATGATCGTTTTATAAATTGTAGATGTAGTTTTAGTTGTTCTTTTTATTATATGAAGTGTAATAGTGTATATAATTAGTTATAGTGTCTAGTGGATTTATAAAAATTATTTATAAAATGGAAAGAAGTAAGTTGAGTCGGACTGAATAAATTTTATAATATTTGGATGATAATGAACTGAGAACCTTTAGCACATGAAGCTGGGATTCAACCAACTACGCTACCGACCAATCTGTTATTTTTTTAACCTGTTACTCTCGACCCGTTAAGTTCCAGACTCGAACAAATAATGATGATTGTTCGAGTATAAATGATGTTTTGGTACAAGCCTATGTGATTTCCATATGTAACATGATAAAAAAAGCTCTAAAACCACTCTCAAGCAGGAATTTTGTTGTGGAAATGCACTTTAAACTCATAAAGCCTTGGCTTTAGCACCACATAAACTATCCTAACATACAACGAAAACTCTGCCAATCAATTGCAGATATATTGAAAGTAGCTCTTCCTCAAGCTAATGTGAACCGAAGAACAATTTGTAGAAAATACCCTTTCGCAAAACGGACAATGACGTCACTCTTTTGCTGCCTTTGTGCCAGGGTAATCTGCACAGAGCATTGGGGAAAGTGCTGAATCTACTATACAGATGAACTTTAATTTCAAACTGAGTTCTGAAATGTCTCTTTAGATGTATCGTAACACTTTTTATGTTAAAATTTCTCATTTTTGTAAAGTAACTTTTTGTGCAATTTTTAAAATGTGTCGTCATTTTTACAATATGTTAGCTTTAACGTAACTTCTTCAACACGTTAAAGCAGTCCCTTCGGTGAAAATATTTGCAAATTCGTACTTTGTGTTTAGTTGTTTCTTTTGTTATCATCATGCAATATGGCCACTAAACAGGGTTGACCCACCGACCCGCCCATACATGTACAGTGGTTATGACCCACACACCCATCCATTCACGTGCGGTGGTATTGACTCACTTGCCCAATCATACATGTATGGTGGTAATGACTCACAAAAGGTGGTAGTGACTAGCAGTTACATGTACAGTGATGTTGACCCACCCACCTGCCCATGTAGTGATAAAAAAGTACCATGTTATCAATATATCAATATTATCAAATGGTGATAAACAGAAGAACTAAATAAAGAATGCCTGCAAAGACTGATTCCATCCAGAATGTATTGAATATGTATGAGGGGATAGCAAGTTAGAAGAGTAGACATGTGTTTTGTCGGCTCTGTGAATTTATATGTTTAACGGGTAATTGATAGCATTTTTACGTGATTTTTTTCACAGTGTTTATATGTTCAAAGTAAGTTGCATTAGTAATAAGTGCTGTGCTTGAAAATAAGTTGCTTGCCCATAATAAAGAATTAAATATTCATTCAAACAAGATTTGCCAGTGATTAGTATGCCGACATCAGTCACGTGACACTCAATAGCTGATCGATGGCTCCATCTGGCAGGACGACTCGCAACAATAGTAGCTCAGACACAACGACAGTTGACCAGAAATTTGACCTCTTGTCTTTTTCTGACCAGAAACTTGGCCAATAGTCAACTTGGTAACAATATCTTAAAAATAAATAAAGACATTAAGCAGTTTAAAGAAGACATTAACAAATCACTTGACATGTGTTTTGATAAATTAGAAGGCTGTAGAGAAGATGTGAATAACTAAAGAAGTAATAAGTATATGTGAAACAGCTATTTTTAATCTTACCTCCGAAAATGTTTCTTTCAAGAAGGAAGTAGTGGAAGTGAAGAAATCGTTGTGTAAATTTGAGCAATATTCACGTAGTAATTGCTTGTAAGTGTGGAGTGTTCCCGAAATAAAAAGTGAGAATATTCTCGGTGTGTTGCGGAAAGTCGTTGTTGTTAATTTAGTTGTAATTTTATTTATTGTTATTTGATGTTGTTATTCGTTCATGTAATAATTTTATTTATATTCTGTATTTGTTTTTGTTAAGAGCTCCATAGTTTAACACTGTTGCAAGTTATAAATTTTAGGTTTTCAAGTTGTATATTTATAAATATTTATATAAATGGGGAGTAGTAGTAATGAAATAAGTATTTATTACCAAAACCTTACGGGCTTAAAATAGAAAAATAATACATTCTGGTTGGGATTGTTAGAGAGTAACTATGATATTGTAGCTGTAACCGAAATATAGCTAAATGAGTCAGTAAGAAATTCAGAGTTATATTCGTCCCAGTATTCATTTTTTATAAAAGACAGGGACGCTCATTGAACTGGAATGAGAAGGGGTGTTAACTGCAGTTTTAAACAACTAACAAACCTCTAGATTACATTGTTTAGAAACTGATAGAGATAACATTTGGTTAAAAGTAAATTTATCCAATAATTATTCTTATCTTTATAGCAATAGTATATTTTCTACCTATGAGTGTATGTTTTTTCTCAACTAAATTTGTATACATTTAAAAATGAAAGCATAATCATATTGAGTGATTTTAATTTGTACATTTATGGTAATAATTATGATCTTTGCTTAGGAAATGAGATTTGCAAACAATTACATTTTTTTTTAAGTTACACAAGTTACATTACTTTAATAATGTATTGAATATATCATTTAGGAATTAGATTTAGTTTTAAGTGATGTTTATAATTTATGTGTGACTGAGGAAAATAATTCTTTAATAAAAACAGATAAATACCATCCTGCTCTTACAGTACAGTTTTCATTTTTTTAAGAGAAGTGATAATAGTCGTAGTAATAGTCAACATTGTGAAAGTAATTTTAACTTCAAAAAAGCTAATTTTCTAGCCCTTTATAATGAGATTAGAAACGCTGATTGGAGATTTAAAATCAAATTTAGATATGAATGTAGCAATTGGCATGTTTTATGTTCATTTGTCATTGGGCTATTAATTAATGACACTTCCTAAGGAATAGTCGGCCTTAGTTTGTAACAATGACTACATTCGCTCATCTACACTCATCACACTCATTTGAAATCCATATTCGCCCATATCTTGACGATCGGTGTCTTATGAATAAATAAATAAAAATAAATAGTAAGTTAAACAATGTTTTTGAGCTGTGTGTTTCTCAGGGGAGCTTTGCAAAACATAAATATCCTCCTTGGTTCTCTATTGAACTAATACATTTGTTAAAAAAAAAGAAAAAATATGTAAAAGATTAAAAAAAATACAAATGCCCTGTTTGCATAATGACTTTAAAGAAAATATATCCAATGTAAAGAGTAAAATTAGGTCCGATTTTAAAAAATATATTAGAGGTATAGAAGGTAATATTTGCAGAGATCCGAAGTCATTTTGGAGTGTGATTAAGGGAATGAGAACGACCAATAAAAGTCCGACTACAATGCACTTTGAAGATAAGTAGGTAGTAGGCCCATCACAGATAACAGAGGCAATGGCTAAATATTTTGGCTCAGTTTATCACAAATGTAGTCTTAACCCAGATAGATTGTTGCATGAAACACTTACAGCCCCTATTATGAACAATGTTGAAACTTTAGTGTTAAATGAAGTTAGGCGTGATGAGATAGAAAAGTTTAAAAGCGTTAAAAACAAGCACTTCATTGGGTTCTGATGGCATACCACCTTATAAGGGATGTTCTGAATGGTTTCTTGAACTTTTGCAATTCTTATTTAATTTATCATTCAAGTCTGGTACTTTTCCTTCTGAATAGAAAAGAACACGAGTAGGTCCAATGCTAAAAGAAAGTCGTAAAACCGATTTGAAAAATCATAGACCAATCGCCATATTATCACCATCTGCAAAGGTATTTAGGACAATTATTTACAATAGTCTCTTTTTCCATGTCAAAAAATATATAAGTCCATTTCAGCATGGGGGTTTTCCTGCAAGATCAATTCAGACTAATTTATTAAACTTTTTACAATTTTGCAAATCATCTTTAGATAGTAACATTCAGGTAGATGTCATTTACACTGATTTTGAAAAAGCCTTTGACAAAGTTAATCACCTCGTTTTACCTAAAAAAAACTTGGATTGTCTGATAAATTTATTAAATATTTTTCCTCGTATTTGTTTGAAAGAAAATAATTTGTACTTTTGAAGGTTGTTTTTCACAAGAGTTTATTGTGGAATTTGGTGTTACCCAGGGTTCTAATTTGGGGCTCCTTCTTTTCAGTATTTTTATAAATGACTTTACAAACCAAATACACAATAGTAACATAGCAACATTTTTTTATATGCTGATGACATCAAGATCTTCCGGAAAATATGTTCTGCGTCAGATAGTAAGAAGCTACAAGAGGACATCGATTCTGTGCTAGTGTGGAGTAAAAACAATTTAAATTTTAATGTAAAAAAATGTTGTGTGATGACTTTTACAAAAAAAGCTAGATGAAAATGTATTTACATTTTATTACAAAATGCAAGAACACACTTTGGATACAGAAAAAATAATTGTCATGATCTTGGGAGTAGTTTTTGATTCAAAGTTCACTTTCATTAACAATGAACTTTCTGTTCATTGAGCATATTCTATATTGGCTTTCATTCAAAGGTCTGGCATTTTTTTAGGAACATTCAGTCCTTACAATTTCTTTTTAATTCATTGGTTAAATCCAAACTCGAGTATGCTGTTGCAGTTTGGCACCCACACACAGGGTACCTGTTGAAGTTAATAGAAAGCATACAGAACATTTTTTTTGAGATTTTTATATTATAAGGAGTTTGGGCACTACACAAATGTCATATCAAATAAGGAACTGCTACAAATACTTAATACTGATATTCTATCTAAGAGAAGGAATGTACTAATTTCATCTTGTCTTTACAAACTGATCAGAGGCAAAATTGATGATCCACAATCATTAAAGTTAATTAGTATCAATGTTCCTAGGCCTAATTCTAGAAATACGTTACTTTTTACGCCTAAATACTCTAAAACAAATCTAAGTTACAATTGTCCTATTAATGCCATGGTAAGATTATATAACACTGGAGAAGAGATATAGGTAGATCGAGTATAGCTCAGCCGCCATTATTCCCCCGTAGAGGGCACTTTATGTGTATTTGTGTGTTTACATTGTTGCTTTTTGAAAACTGATTTAATGAACAGCTAAATAACATTAAATTTGGAGTTTTACTTTAAAAGTCATCTTCTGGGACACTTTAAATGTCAATTCAAGCATACGGAATTAAGGCGATGAAGAAAAGCCAATTTTGCGAATGGAACAAACGTTTTCGTGAAGGTCACATAACATTGAAGATGACTCTCCTAGTGGAAGCCCTTCGACTGCAACCACAGATGACAACATTGAGCGAGTTCGGCAAACTGTCCATGCAAACTGAAGAATAACAATTAATGATAAGGTAAATTTATCCACACAAAAAATTTCTTAGGCGCTTAAAAGATGCCATAAGGAGGAAAGGGCCTGAAAAGTGCGCAGAAAACAATTGAATTTTTTTTTTTTATGACCCCTGCACATCGATTCTCGTTAGTACGTAACTACCTGGTCAAGCACCATGTTACCACGTTAGAACATCCTCCCTACTCGCCTAACCTCATGCCAGCCGATTTCTTACTGTTCACACGGTGAAAACATCAATAAAAGAAAATCGTTTTGCAGGTGCTAAAGCTGTCAGAAAAAATGTGATAAAGTTATGTAAATACATTTAAAAAAATAAGTGTTAAAAGTGTTTTATCCATCTGTATGATCGTAGGGACAAATGTATTGTCGTAGGAGAGGAGTTTTTTGAAGGGAAATAGGTTTCTAAGTTTTCATCTTTGTCCAATAAATATATTTAAAGCAATTCCGGAAACTTTTTGACTATACCTCATATAACCTTCTGAACAGAAAAAGATACTAAATGGCACTCAGGAAACCTGGATTTGTGGTGGGGACAATCATCTTAAGAAACCAAACCAATTTCAGTTTTTTTTGTTTTCTTTTTTTCAAAACAGACAGACAATAGGATTATAAAGGTAGCTGGAAAGAGCACAACAAAATAACTAAGCAACTCTTTGGCACTTCTGAAATTATAATTTTTTTTTTTTTTTAACTGGTAAAAATTTTGTTCAAACTTACAAGGAGATTGTATTGTATTAGGAACAAAAAATATTTATAGGCCTACTTTTTTTTAACAAGTGGCATTTTGAAATTTACATTTTCTGGAACATAAATTTTACAATTCAATAACCTGTAAAAGTTTTATAAATTAATCCCTATGATATGTTTTGTATCAAACGAATAGCCATTTAGTACTGATTAAAATGATATAGGCCAATAACATAGTTTGTATTCTGAACGTTTTGTCTGGTACCTGCAAATCGGGTCAAAAAAAAACTTGCAGCTGAATAGTTTGTAGCCTGCTGCTGATAGGGTTAACAGACCTACAGGAGAAAATGAGTTTTCCACAGAACTTCCAAAACATAAAGATCTGATGCTACTCACTAGACTAGTAACATAAATTATACCAACTGATTGTAAGTATATTGTACTTTGACGTAGCCTATTGCACTTTGTATGCTTATTGGCCAAATAAATCATTTGAATCAAATGTAAAGATTTGAGACACATCTAGAAAATGCATAAGGCTTAATAGGTCTACAATACACAAATTAAATCAATACCTTTATGGTGGTCCTGATAGGATAACATGAGCTTTGATTGTTTGCAGGAAAATATTAAAATATAATTCAATAAATATAATGAAGTCATACTTACAACTGTCATTTTGTTAATTCAAAAACTAGAATAAGCCTAATTAGTAAATATTTTATTACTAAATCAGTTTCAGACAACTAACAAAACTGTAAATATTGTGTAAAAAACAATGCAAACATCCAATCAATAGATAAATACATATAACCCCATGTTTTCAGTTTTCAAGTAATAGTACAGCAAGTACTTAATCTTGAATCTTAAAAATCTTGCTTGACTAACCCCTTCAACCACAATACGAACAAACTAAAACTTAGGACTTAACCTGAAACGAAAACAACTTATCAAATGTGTGTGTAATATTTAAGAAAATGTACTGTATACAGAATTCACCATGTGAAAATGTGTACAATTCCCATACCTTGAAAATTTAAAGCAAAGGAGAGTAAACATAAAATAACAGAAGGCAGGACTATTTTCTAACTGGACCGTCTTATTTGTTACATGCAATTGTAGACTCCATAATCTGAACTGATTATATATAGGTATATATATATATATATATATATATATATATATATATATATATATATATATATATATATATATATATATAAAATATTGTAATTGTAGCTCAACTCTTAAAGGGTTTCTTTTTCGCTATACTATTAGTGGCTAAACAATCGTATGTGGCCATTTAATGTCCAAATAACTGAAATTTGCTCCGATTTTTTCAAATATACACTGTTGAAATCTCAATCACAATGTATGTATGTAGATGAAATGTTTAAAACTTATTAATACTAGAACTTCACAGCTACTGAAAAACACTCACAAGTGACCGTACAACACACGAAGAATATTAGAAGCTGAAAGCTAAAGCCTAATTCCTCAAAAACTGAAGTGGCTTGCTTTCATCTAAATAACTGACTTAGGTAACAGTTTTCTTATGGTGCAAAACTGATCATAATGATCACCTGGATGTAATGTTAGATGGATCGCTGACGTTTAAAAACTATCTCAATAAAACAGCAGCTAAAATTAACACCAGGGTAAATGCACCACATCATATTGCTGGAACAACTTGGAGAACCAACGCACGCGTATTGAATACAACTGATTTGTCACTAGTTTATTCAGCTGCTGAATTCGGTGTTCCCGAATGGATAAATAGCGCGCACATACTAAAGCGATTGATGTCAAATTTAATAGGGTCATGAGGGCTATTAGTTGCACTATCATTGCAACTTCACTTCCTTCAAATCAACTCAATCCTGATGCTGTGCAATATTACTCCTTGAGAGATACTACGTCGTGAGGCAATACGTAAAGAATTCAATAAGATCTTGAACACCCCATACCTTCGCATTACACAGATTACTCACGTCGGATCAGTCATTTAAAATCTCGCAACCCACCTCTGCGTACTACTTTCCAGTTGAGTTGATCGAATTTTTCACCCAATAGTAGGTGGCACATAGGGTTGATCAGTTTTGATGGACGAAATAAGTTCCTTATTATTGATTTGTCAATATACGAGTAAACCTATTGCTATTACTCAGCAACTGTCAAATTTTAATCAAGTATTATATTTAATTAACAATACCATGAAGATAAATAACCATAAAATAGAACAAAATATCAAACTTACCAATACTCTTAAGTGCGATGAACCTCCCTCGAAGGCAATGGTCACTGTTGAATCGGTTCCGAACTGGCGTTGGCAGATATGGAAGGATAAATGGAGATTGACACTAGATCAGTCATGTGATTGCGTGAGTCTATCCAAACAATGAAATAATGACATTTGTTTTTCTCGTAATGTACAATGGATCATACTCACAGGTTGAATGCCCTCTGCGCTCTTTTACGAAGGGTTCGGCTAGCATAAATTGAACCAATGAGATGGGTCTTAAATGGCCTCATTAATTTGATTTAACTTTGTGACAGGAGATTACTTTATTATTTTCATCTACAAATATAATAGCTTTTGAATTTTGTTCACATTGTTATAAAGCGTAGAAATGGTGTCTATCTAGTAACGTGATTAATGTTTATGAATATCTCATAGTGTGTAATTTAGTTATGTAAGGTGTACAAATAAAAGAACAGTTAGAAGTCAGAATTGGAATCACCTTATTATTTAGGACTTTGTGAACTGTAAAATTATGCAAGACAGTTTAATTTTGAATTGAAATAATTAAAACTATACTTTTTTAAATAAAATCATACTCTTAGAAAAATCATTTACACAATACACAACAAACATATCTGGTCAAATATATCCTAATCACCAGTTAGGAAATCACGAATTATGTGAACAGTTTTAGAGACTAAAAAAGTGAATTGCATCCTTTTCAAATGTTAAATGGTTTAGCTCTAACCTCAGGTGGTGACCAATCTTTTAATAGCTTGGTGCCGTTAAAATTAAAAAAGAAATTGAGTGCTTGCTTAGGTTCATTATAATTGTTATTTGAACGTGAGGTCTAGGTACAGGGATGAAAATTATATTGAAATTGGCTACAACGTTATTTAACTGAATGTCAGAGTTTTCAGTGTGCGTGCGTGCGTGCGTGCGTGCGTGAGTGAGAGAGTGAGTGTGTGTGTGTGTGTGTGTGTGTGTGTGTGTGTGTGTGTGTGTGTGTGTGTGTGTGTGTGTGTGTGTGTGTGTCACAAGGAAGAACAGGTCTGGGAAAACATGATTCTAATGGCCTTCTTTTGAATCTTAAAAAGAGTTTTTTGGCTCTCAGTACCCCATATTGAAAGACCATATATAGAGATTCTTACATTCTTACATATGAGACGCCGACACAACGTTGTGCGTATTTTAAGGCGAATATGAATGGTTTTATGAGTGTAGGATGAGTGTGGATGAGTGTAGTCTGGTTACTAACTGAGTTCAACTATTCCTCAGAAAGGGCAATTTATTAATAGCCCAACAGCCAGGGCAACTAAGGGACCTACAGCTTTACGTGGAATCCGAACCACGTAGTGCTGGTCCGATTTTCAGCTAATTGACAAGCCTGATACTCAGTTATCTCCCCTAAACAACATCCGCACAATGATTACCACCCAACATAGACACCCCAGACTTCTCTAGTAGTGTCCACGCCGATAGCAACCATCAAGCGGACGCCATGTCGGTATTAAGAGGACCGAGCATCCAACCTATCGCCTACAATCTCCCAAACACTGGGTTACAGCATTGCGCAATCAGTGCCGACTCAGCCACGTCGGAGGGGATAGAAAGGAGCGTTTATCAGACAACCGAAAATTCAGTCCAGATTTATTGTTACATCCACACGTCTTGAGAGGGATATATCAAGTCATATTAAGCTGAGAGTAATACTTATAAATTAGAAATTCGAGCAAGAGTGCACAATATAAAGGAAGACATGGACTCTTTGGGTGGCATAGTCAATTAGCACGTTGAAATGTAGATTTTCTTCCAAAAATATGCCGAGAAACTTTAAAAGATTTTGATGGATGAATTAATTTTTGATCTTAAGCAATTGATAATGAAGGGTTAACTGCCAATCTATTTAAAATAAAATAAATATATACTGAGTTTTTCTGTGTTAATTTGTTGTAAGTTTATGACAAATATAAATTAAATGTGAATTGAATAACAAATTGCATGTATTGTGCATGATATTATCTTTTCATTGTTCTTATTAGATTTTTAATTTTAGTTTAGGCTAAGATTTTCTCTTATTGCATGTGCCATGCATGCTAGTTTTAAAACTGTATTATGGACGTAACCTATTGCTGTAATATTGCTTAATGACCAAATAAAATCATTGAATCATGGTCAAACCACTATATGAGTTTATTTGAACTAAAAAATAAATTTTGTTCAGTGGACAGCGTTAATGACATGTCATTGGCAAAAATACATAACGTAGCATTTGAAATGCTAGAGGGAAGATCGTTGAAAAACATCTTTTAATCCTCAAATAATCTGAAGCGTCTCAAACATCTACTATCGTCAATGTTTGGTATAAAACGAATCACTCTCTTCCTTTGAGGTACGATAGGAACCATTCAATGGCCACTCCTCTAATACTCATGCTGTATAATTAATCATCGTCATATAATCACGTAGCTTGGTCAAATGCTTTAGTAAGATCACATAATAATACCAATAAACGGTTTTTGACGTCTAAATGCTATACTATTTTATTGATCAAGGAAAACATAGCACTTGTATTCTTATTTTGTAAAATCCCGTGTTTATTTAAAAAAAATTATGTTATTAATACGCCCAAATTTCCAAAGTCTGTACTCAACAGTTTTTTTAATTGTATGATATTGAAGATAATTTCGATAATTGCCTGTAAAAGTCACGCTGTTCATGTTCTCCTTTCTCAAATACAGGTCTTGGACCTTTTCCGTTAATTCACTACCACTACCGTTTCCGTTACTTCACGACCACTACTTTGTTTTTTCCTAATTACGGTTAGGTTAAGTTAGGTCAGGTCAGGGTCTACTTAAGTTGATTACAAACTGGTAAATCCAATGATTGACATACTGCACTCTCCATGTGTAAGTTCTTAGAAAGTTATAAGATAAGGACAGTGATATCAAATTCCTAGCGGATAAGTATTCTGCTAACAGTAGACGTAAAAATAATTGGAGAACAGTTTTTAGAGTATTAATTAGAATATTTAGCAAGCGGTAGTGAATTAACGGAAAAAAATAGTGGTAGTGAATTAACGGAAATGATCCCAGGTTTTACCATTGCTAGTTTAAGATTACTAGGAAACTAATCTCGACTAAATTAACACTATATCAGATGGTTTAGAGGGTTTTTAAAGTTTCTCAGAACCCTTTCGGCATTATGGTAGATATCTTATGAACTCCAGATGTCTTTTATTTTGAATCACTATAATTAGCGCAGTTAAATATTTCCGTAACAACACTAGGATTTTTTTGTAAATCAAAGAAAGGACAATTTTTAGTATTATATTAATGATTATTATTAATCATTGTTCTATTTTTACTTTCCAAAATAATCAGGCAAACGAAGCTAAGAAAACTTTTATTACTTTTAGCTTTATCACTATCTGATATGATTTTGTTTTCTCTATTCCTTGTAAGAATTGTTTTGATGTGCATTATTGTTAGTATTATAACAACAGTTGAATGATACTGTACTACATTATATTTTTTATTCTATAGTATAAAATTATTAATTAAACCTGAAAAACTACTTTTCTTTTTAGCAGAAGTTTTTGGAATTATGTGTCTGATTTGGAGACAGCTGATGCGTTTAGTCCTGCAGTCCGGTCCGACTTGGTAGGAACTGTCCGTAAGCAAGATTTTACTTTTTAATTTTAGGTTATAATATGACATCTTGATATGAAGCAAATACGACCATTTATAACACTTAAGGAGTAAAGTCAAGTGTCAATTTTTTATTTTCGTAATTAATTGTTGTACTGAGCTTAGATTGTATATAAAACAGTTAAAGCATGAAGTTTTCACTCCCTTTATCAAAACACAACTTATATAGACTAATGAGAAATCAATGGAAAGCACATCGCAAACGTAAACTAGTACAAGCAAGTTCTTTAGACGTTTTGGACAAACACAATATGGATTATGTTGATGCTAACGAATTTGTTTCAACTCGCAGGCACATTGACTTTGAGTAAGTTGAACCCTTATTTATTGATTGATATAGTCTTACATTTAACCCTTTCGCTTCCGACGTCCGTTATGTGGTATTTGCAAAGACTTCCAAGGTCCTTTTTGGTGAAAATGCATTGTTTTAAGAAATATGCTATATATTTTTTATTTATGAATGGAATTGAATGATATTTGTTTTGTTTTTTTGTCATTAAATTCTCTATAAATATAATTGATAAAGTAATATTTATTAGTTAAAAAATGTTTATTTATATGTATATACATGGATAAATAATTTTTATTTTTTTTTATTTTTGTAGTTTGAACTAACCTACAGTGCACAAAAAAAATCGTAGAACATTTTCAAGATATACATTTTAAAGATAATCTTGTTGCTAACATGCTTACAAATTTGTATGGTCTTACCTTTAAAAATTTCTGAGTTGTAGAATTTTTATTTTGAACATGTTGTTTGGAATTTTCGCCCAATTTCAACGCTAATGGGCGATCGTTCTCGTTTTCGTCTACCGTTACTCATATTTACACTTCGATATAAACACTAAACAAACTATAAAGAAGCAAATACTAATTATGAAATAAATAAAACACTAAAAACAACTAAAAGTAATACGCAACACAGCTAACATCAAACGGACACATATGCTAAAGGTTAGCAGTAAACTACTGATTCAGAACAACAACTCAAGTTGTAAGTCCAGACGTTCAAATTCAAAGATGCGTAAAATTAAAGTTATTATTCCAAAGACGATAAAACCTAATTTCTAGTGTAACCTGTATGTTTATGCATACGTTGCTATAGTTTCATGATAATCGGACAAATTTAAGTAACTGAAAAAATATTTTCCGCGGACGTCTGATATATCGGACGTTGGAAGTTTTCGAAAAAACCATGACGTCCGATATATCGGACGTCGGAAGCGAAAGGGTTAAAAGAGACGTTATTCTAGTATATAAAAAATGTAATGGTCGAGGACTATTAGACCTTAACTGTATATTTTTTCTTAAATGTAGGTATTCATCAAATCAAATCATTAGAGCTCCAGCCAATTTAACTGGATGGATTGGACATTTAATTTCCCATAACATTGATATAGCCCAGGCTACATAGATGACAATTATACTGCAGGAACAGGCCTTATCATACTTTAACCCTTAAACTGGAACCTGGCGGATTTTCTGGCACTTACAGTGCACCACATTGGCACCCGGAGGAATCTCGGCTAGTTAGCACCTGTCAGCTTAATCACTTATCATAAACACCTATTTATTTGCGATAGTGGCATCATTCAAATGCCATTAGAACCAGAGACTGGTTTCTGATTTCAGACATGTGTTTGTTTTGTTTCTGAGACGAAAGAAATGGAAATTAATAGCCTAGTAAGAAAATCGAGTTGGCAAAGTCAAAGAATAGGTGTATATTTAATTATTATTAGGCCTACTATTTTTACAGCACACATTTGACAAATGCATCTATTTTATAGGGCATGTCTTTCTGAAAGTTGTATTATTGGTTGTATATCCTTTGTGATTATCCAATATTTTTAGCGGTAATTCTCTACTATTCCTTAGTCATGGTTTGTTGTCAGTTACCATTAATCAAAAAAATAAAAATGTTATATATATTTGGCTAAAAATCCAAAAGTTACGTTGTATAGTAATAAGCATATGAGCTGGAGGGATAAAGTTACCAACGAAGAGGTGCTAAGAAGAGTAAAAGAAACTAGATCTCTATGGAGGCACATCCAGACAAGAAGAGACAAGTTGGTAGTAACGCTTTTGAGACACAACAACATTATGGGAACAATAGGAGAAGGAGCTATTGAGGGAAGGAATCGCCGGGGACGACCGAGGATGGCGTACATGCAGCAGATTATGAATGATGTAGGTTGTCTACTTATTCAGAAATGAAGAGGAAGACAGACAGAAGAGAGGAATGGCGAGCCGCTCCAAACCAACCTAAGGTTTGAGCACTGAAGAAAAAAGAAAGAATAGTTACAATAATTGAACTTATGCACTTCCATACATGGACAATCAATCCTCTCTACCTGTCCATACACGTGCAAAGGAATTAACCCACCCACCCACACCTACACGTTCAGTTGTATTGAACCAGCCACACGTGTGTAGTGGAATCATTTTGTATTCATTTTCAATCATGAATTTCTGCTTAGAAAAATGTAAAATCAGGGAATCCGAGGAGTTGCATTGGATTGGTTTGCTTCCTACTTGGAAGATAGACAACAGTTTGTTGTAATACCTGATATTGATGGTGTTGGCTGACTGGAACATAATGCTTCTTCAATGGCTGTAATCAGAATGCTCCACACCTGATTATTATGATTTGAATAGACTTATATCACGGGATATGTCATCTAAGCCCTCAACTTTCATCACACTTGTATGCCACAATGTATCAGAGGTTAAGGTACCCACCCGCCCACCCAAACACGTACAGTGGTATTAATACCACACACGGGAACAAGCCGTGAAATGCTTCAATAGTAACGATAATGCAATACGTACAGTGGTATTGACCCACCCACCCACCCATACACGCACTGTGATGTTGACCCACCCGCCCACTGGCCCACAATGCTACTGTTTGTGTATGGGCGGGCGGGCGGGTCAATACTACTGTAAGTGTATGGGTGGGCGGTTGGGTCAATACCACTGTACGTGTATGGGTGGGCGGTAGGGTCAATACCACTGTACGTGTATGGGTGGGCGGGTGGGTCAATACCACTGTACGTGTATGGGTGGGTGGGTGGGTTAGGTTAGGTTAGGTTGCTTTTAATTCAATTTCAAACATTGAAGCAAATTTTATTTTGTTATTGCATTGGCCAATTAAAATTTTTCTTGTTGATGATAGTTAGAATTTTGTTTTTCAAAATATTTAAAGTATTCTTTTAATAAACAATCGCTCAAAAGTGTAAATTCAGCTAAAACACATAATTTTGCCTGTGTACATAATTTATGCCTACACTAGACATTACAATGACCCATTAGAAAAACTAATTGTCTTTTACAATGGTGTCAAAAATAATAAGTTAGTTTTAAAAGTAAAACTCAACTCTTAAATTTCTTTATTTGGAATAAAGCATCTGGAACAAACAGTAAGTAATGCCATTTTTCAAACTTCCTATCATAGTAAAACAAATTTTACGTTCGACTAAAGAAGAATTTCTACTTTAAACTTCTAGAACCAGTGTTTAACATTTAAAAAGTATCTGTGGCAGGTGCTATGTGGAGGGAACTAGAAGATTGGTTTCAACTAGTTGAACATAACATATTAGGTGCACCAAAAGTTTTGATGTAAAACATTCTTTAGTTGCTAATCATTCGTTTCAAACTAAGAATGCAATATAATTTTACAAAGAAAGCATTTGAGCAAATTCTGAACATTATTTTGAAAGAACAATTTTAGAGAAAGTAGACAATATAAAACATACTGACAAGTTCAATAAAGACAATGGAATTGAATTAGTAGGCCTACAACATGGAAACAAATTTTAAGCAAATTTAAAGTAGAGTGCATAACATGAGGTCAGCAGTCCCCGCATTCTGTCTGCATGTCCCTGCCATTCAAGTCCTGTGAATAACAGTGTTCTTCTCACCCTGAATATGGCAGACTAATGTGGCCAAAAGGATGGTAATATTTGTACATAATATGCATAACCTAGTGATGAGGTCGAATCCTGAAGACCAAGATTTTGTTTGGTTTTAGTGGAAGCCTATCCATGAAGTCTACAATAGTCTTTCATCATCATTAAAAATCGAGCAAGATTATAGGGCTTTTAAGAGCAGGTTAAAGAAATTGCTGTTTGATACAGGGTTTTTACAGCGTCTGCGAATATCTGGGGCTGATAGTAGTTGGGTAGTAATTAGCAATAATTGACAATCATATAATCATTAATTTCTGAAGTTACTTGGCTAATGTAAACTGTATTGTTAATCTGGCCTAATAAATAACTTATGTCAAATGCTGAGAAAATCATGTAAAATGACTGTACAATACAAGTTTTCCATAGAAGAAAAATTTTATTTACAGAAAATATCTTATCATATTTAACCCACTGCTCCATGATTGAAAAGTAGTCAGGTTTATATTATGTTGTAAAAAATGTTAGTAGTTGCTATAAAGTATTTTCCCCACTGAAATTTGATCTATTTAGCTTGCACATTTAAAATGAAAGGTATGCTTGTTGCGGTTTTTTGTCCACATTTAAAATAAAAGGTATGCTTGTAGCGGTTTTTCCTCCTTATTTAAAATGAAAGATATGCTTGTTGCAGTTTTTCGTCCACATTTAAAATGAAAGGTATGCTTGTTGCAGTTTTTCGTCAATTGTGGGATTATACAAGGAAGTTCCAAAGGATAAAAATCACCCCTTATATAAAGAGGTGCCATGTTATGTATATCGGGATCATTCTGTTCTACTAGAGGGCTTACCCCAAGCATTGGTTCTTACAAACACTGTTCAATTGGAGTGTGACGTTTTACCTCAACAGATAAATGATTTGATTGACAGTGTCCAGCTTCCTAATCAAGATGAAATCGTAGAAAGGTAAGAAGCTTATTTATTTTGAGACTTCCAAAATTATATTAGTTGAACATATTTTGGTGTGGTTCGATAAGAACCCACTAATTAGAGTTTAATATTGATTAGGTTTGTTTATCAATGATTTTTTTTATCAAAAACAATTATTGAATTCAAAATAAACTAAACACTTTATTTATTAAATTGATATTTGCTAAACGATACAAACTTATAACCAAACCCTTGGACACATAATAATGTTGAATAATTTTAATAACACAACAAGAATTTGTACTGACCGATACAAATACTTTGGATCTATAAAATTGTTGCTGTTGTTAACAGTGAAATAGTTCATACAAAGAGGAAAAACCAAAATACCCTTCCTCATCAGTTACTAATTTGTTTTATTTTTTGGCTTAACAAGTTTTAATTTAAACTATATTAATGTTTGTGCACCAATGTTGCTTTCAGGACTTATTTCAATCTCAATTAATTCTGAAACTTAATTAATGATTACTTATATAATGGTGAATGTTTATACAGTTGATCTCAAGGAAATTTCTCTATAAATTATTAACTAAATTACTGTGCACTTTCTTGCCATCAAACAAATTTGAATTTTGTACCAAGTGATTAAAAATGTTTTAAGTTATGAGGTGTGAATCGAACTTATATTGTGCAGTACTTATTTAGTGTATAATTATACATAAAATCATAATATATCAAATCATATGGTATATAATATTTTATTGGTAAAAGAGATTTCCAACGTTTCAAGTTTTTTAAGTAACAATGTTTTAACAGGTGTAAAATTATGGTTGTCTTCAGGTGTTGCAATACTTACTATCTTAGCCAACATATAAAACTAATTTATATATACAGTATATATATATATTTTTTCATTTCCAACTATACAGTAGAACTCCAGTTATCCGAATCAGTTGGGATCAGACCATATTCGTATAATCAGATTTTTGTCTTAAAGAAGTCCATGTTATTTAATTACTGTATGTAATTAAAGGCATATATGTTGAAATGGGATATAAAACAATATTTTTTATGAGAAAGGGCATTTTTATTATATAATTAGTTACAGTTTAATTACATACTAATGTGTACTATTATGTGTATTTACGTACCGTCCTGTAAACGAATGTTATTGGCAGAATTTGGATTTGTTCTTTTAAGACGGTGTTACAGTGTACAGTATTTATTGAGGGATATTATGTGTTATTTATTGTGATAAATATGTATGTATGATTTGTCTTTATAAGGATTAAAAACATTACTCTTTGTTGTTGTATGCTTTTAGTTTTATTTATTGATTTTTATGACATTCCAAAATTAAATCGGCCAATTGGCAATTCGGATAGTTAGTGTTCGGATAATTGGAGTTCCACTTTTCTCTTATACATCTACACAGACAGATTGTTAAATAGTAAAAATGTTTAACGTATCAGACAGTGTTTGATTTGCCTCTATGTGATGCGGGAGATCAGGATCCAGAAACCACTCATGGTAGGAGGAACTCCCTCATAAAGAGGGCCCTAGATTAGGACTAAGAAAGGTGATTGAAGGAAGGGGGTTTGTTGTAGTTGTGTCAAATCAACAACTCCTACCCCCTCCCCAAATTGCTTGTGTGCAAACAAAGAAAGGAAAATACTGTACAACAAATATAATAATAATATAAATCAAATAAATCTTTATTAGTACGATAAATTTTACACATCTTTACAGCTATTTTTAGCTTAAAAATAGATGCTTTGTTATTCCATTAAACAAATGTCATATAAATCTTTAAAAAATTATGTAACTTAAATACATTTTAGAATTGTTTATGTAATATATTTTGTTTTTGTAAATGTTTAATTAACATCAATTTACAGAAAAAGTACATTAATGAACCAAAATGTTCTTTTAATAAACTAACTTAACAATATATTCTTTAAATATAAAACTATAATAACAACTCGCAACAGACTCAGAATCAGCTCTAAAAACCGTAAAACTTAGATAAACAATATATTATATTTATAAATCCATCATCAATGTAACAAAATAAACTATTCAATAACAACTTAACAAAACCACTAACTTGTAACAAACGAACACACAAATTAGTTCTACCAAAAATAGATAGTTTGAAAAAATAACGAAATAATATATAAGACCCAACCCAAAAACCAAAACGTTTTTGTGCCTAATGGAGTCAAAACAGTTGTGGGAGAACATATTACAGCTTGTTTTTTGGTTACCATATTTAATATAAATTTATTTTTTATGTCCCATTTATTTATTAAGTAGTATTTTAAGTTATCAATAAGAAAATGTTTTTTTTCATATATCCATACGAAAATATAGTAAGACCTATATTTAAACTAACAGTATAATGAAGTTACGAATTGTGTTATATAATTGACTAATTAGTTTTATTTTGAGATTAATGTAAATCATAGCAAAATAATAGACCACTATGAACAAGCCTACAAATAATTATATGATGAATATAAAGTAGAAAAAGCAAAAGTATTGATTCATAAATTACTAATAAATTATTTTAACTTTTCAACGCTTTATATTCAATTTTAAAATAAATTGCAATGTAAGTGAACTGTTATGGCGTCCAATGGTCAGATAACCTAGCCCTTCTTTTCATCACTAGTAGAGCTAGTGTTATGCCAATTAGCATTTCTAGATCAAGCTTCACGATTGTGTATTTTACTACAGTAATAATAGTTTTTATTTTAAAAGTTAAACTTGATGCAGTATGTGAAAGTTGTTTTACTATTAGTAAAATGCTGATTCTAACAGTTAACCCTTGTAACGCATAGTAAATTGTTCTCATTTAACTGAAAAAGCTTAGTTATTTAAAAATATAAAAATGTAATTTTCTTAATTCAGGTTTTTGTTTCAGCTAGAGGATGCAATAAAGTGTAAAAAATACCAAAAGTATTAAGATATAATACAGAAATTTATTTAAAAAATTTTTTAAATTTACAAACAAATTCTAAAAATGTATATGTTCATAATATATTTGTATGTTGGAACTCAGTTTACAGCAAAGATCAAATAGATATAAAAATCAATTAAGCAAAAAATGACAAAATATAAAGCAAATAAATTAAATAAAACACGAAAAATGTACAAAAATAGTAAAAATACAATATGGTCAGTAAAACAGATGCTGATAGATAAAACTGCATACAATAAAAATAGACAAAAATAAATGTAAGACATGAACACGAATGATAGTAAAATTATACAACACTAGCAAAACCCTGTCAGAAACTAAAATAACGAGTAAAGGATATATCTGTTTCACACGTAATGGGTAGCCGCAGACTGGAAGTCGGACGTGCCTTAGTTGACAAAGCCACTCACTCCTCCCACTATGACAGACTAATCACTTTCAGATCACACAAACTGTTGTTTAGAAAGACTATTCAACATTCTCCTGAACTCTAGTGGATCCCAATGCAACTACAATTTATTAAATGTTATAAAATAGGGTTTGGAGGGTATATTGGTTTACCACGTTTTGGCCCTAAGAGGCCAGGGATGTACAAGTTTTTCGCATTGCAAGGGTTAACATTCATTGAAGGTTTAGGAGTACAACATATTTAACCATTTAAATAAATCTTACTTGTCTAGGTGTGTAATGACTTCATGCCTGTATGATGCCGAGCAAAAAAAGTTACCAAAACGTAAAGATCCAGAAAGACCGGCATGGAATTTTCCCAGAGACTATGGAATTACTGATTCTCGAAAAAAGTAAGCAAAAAGAAAAGACTGATTGCCTTTATTTTTATGCCTAAAAGAGATGTTTAATTTTTTAACTTGAATGTACAATTGTCGTTGGAGAGAGAAATCCATTGATGGGCATGCTCGAACCACAAGCCCAGAACTATGGACTGGTAAATAACTAGATGGTATTGTGTATATCTGTATGTACAGAAATATTTTAACTGAGTCTTTACAGCCAGAGTATTTTGTACTATAATAAGGTATCTTTACAGTTGATGGGCGTTTGGTATTATTACGTAGTACCTTCACAGTAACAGGATATATTGTATTAGTACAAATTAACTTTTCTGTTGTCACAGTTTAATTCAGATATTCTGCGGAGTGGAGGAACTCAGCAGTTTTAGAAAAATTTATATATTGATATTTTTTAGGTTTTATGTAATAGAGGCAATTTTGAATGTAAGTAAGCATTTTTGTTTGCTACCAATATTTGGCCCAAACCACTTTAATAATACTAGAAATAGGATTTTTCTGGCTCTTAGACAAGCTAAAATCCTTGAAAATAAGCCTTAAATATATTGAAACCAAATTATTCGGTAAACTGCCTCAACATACTAAACATGAAGAAAGTTAAAAACATTAAAAAAACACTAAAAATACCTTGTCAATTTAGAATTATATTCTCTGGAAGAATTCACAAATTGATAAGAATCTATTTTAATTTAAAAGATAATAAATAAAAAAGAAAATGTTAAATATTACATATTAAATATTTTCACTGTATGTAAAATGTATTATGGTATTGTCACATTTAAAAAAGACTCAATTAATTGTTTAAATTCATTGTAAATTAGTTTTAATTTTGACACCATTCTTGTATTTTGTACATAAATGAATAAAGATAGTTTAAATTCAATGTCAATGTATCTATTTAGTTCACTATTAAACACTATGAACAATTATGCAAAAAAAAGCACAACATGAAAACTATCAGTCGATTCCTGCCAAATAAAAAGCATGAAACTGTGGTCATTTTATCAAATAGCTGACTTGTTTATAGAATTTAAAAAATATTGATTTGCTCACTGTTTTGATAGAAGTTAATTGGTTTTTTAATTAGCATAATACGTGTTGGTACATATACAGTACAAGTAAACGTCACACATCACAAATTTATTACAATATAAGCACAAAATGCACAAATATATTACAATACAAGTACAAAATGCACAAATATTATGGTGATCGATTTCGGTGAACCACGCTCACCTTCCTCAGACCAGAGGGATTCACAAAAGAATGGAAAATGGTGTTCAACAAATCAATTTATAGGCCTATGATCACGTGACCCCATTGACTGGAATCGTCAAAACGGCGGCTGCTGTGATATTATTGGTTAATCCCTATTGGCTGTTACTTCTGTTCTTTTTAGTTGCTGAAAATACATTATTAAAAACTATTTCGGAATCAAAATTAACCTGTTCATTCATTAATTTATCACGATCCTTACATTTTTCTTTAAAAATAAATAAATACATTAGATCTTTCAGGTTTCTTGTTTTTAAAAGCGGAGACATGGTTTTTTTTAAGACTGTAAATTTTAGCAAAAGATATAAAAACCATGTCTCCGCTTTTAAAAACAAGAAACCTGAAAGATCTAATGTAGCTAAACACCTTCTGAATTGTTGCCACAGTTTGAAAAAATAGATGAAAATGTAGATATTCTAAAAGTTTGTAAGAAGGGTCATATTATGAATGGCTGGGAAGAGTTATTTATTTTTAAAGAAAAATGTAAGGATCGTGATAAATTAATGAATGAACAGGTTAATTTTGATTCCGAAATAGTTTTTAATAATGTATTTTCAACAACTAAAAAGAACAGAACTAATAGCCAATAGGGATTAACTAATAATATCACAGCAGTCGCCGTTTTGACGATTCCAGCCAATGGGGTCACGTGATCATAGGCCTATAAATTGAGTTGTTGAACACCATTTTCCATTCTTTTGTGAATCCCTCTGGTCTGAGGAAGGTGAGCGTGGTTCACCAAAATCGATCACCATAATATTTGTGCATTTTGTACTTGTATTGTAATATATTTGTGCATTTTGTGCTTATATTGTAATAAATTTGTGTTGTGTGACGTTTACTTCTACTGTAGAAGTTAATTCACTATATTTAGCACTAAGAACAAAAATCTCAGTATTGGACTTAAGAATTTTGAACTTTTTTCAGTCGCATGTTATGCAGCCGTCTACTCCATTTGTGCAGTCTAGCCAGTCCCTCGATCAGCAGGAGTCGTGGTGTACTCTCAGACGTCCCAATGTCAGTTCCTCTTCAGTGGGAGGAGGACAGTGTCCAGTTAGAGCTCAGAGCCGACATGTTTGTTACTTCTAAAAAACCACTTCCAGCCCTTGTTGATGTATCAGCAGGCAGTGACATTCATTTGCCAGAACTTACAGTATCTCATCCTCTTATATCGCTGGTCGAAGAAAATTTCTATGAGCTAAGGGATGTATTTCGTAAGTATTTACTTGGCTGTAGTTTTAGCAGTATGATAGTGTTAGATGAGGGGATTTCCAAGAGGTGAGAAACAGACATGTGATTTTATCAGTTATATGTAACTTCCTACGTATACTTAGGAAGGTACACTCAACTAATGGTCTTTTTTGCTGTGTACATAAATTATGCAAGGTAAATTCCTTAGAGAGATGTTTGTACATTGACATGTATAGGATTTCAAAACATAACTTGACATTTTTACTTGAGTCAATATCCCAATAGCAAAGAAAGACTTTGGATGTAAATTATGTTTGAATATATTTCATAAATATATATTAGATATGTGTCAATTCCAAACATCGATTCTCTGATAGCACCAATTCTTAAGGCAAGTATTGATATCGAGAATTTACGGTAGGAACCTGGTTCAGCATGAATGAAATGAAAAATGGCTTATTGGAAAAATTGTACAAATGGCAAGGTTGAACTATTAAGTCCTTCTTTTACCTAACCCATACAAGACATGTGCTATACCTTCAAAATATCAAACCTCATTTTGTGAACAAGTCATTACAAAATTATCTTTACATTGGTGTAGAACAATTGACATTAATAGCCTAGCCTAGCTTTTTTTACTTTAGTACAAATAAAAGAGAAATTACATATGGCTTTATTTAATATAGACATGTTTTAATCATTGCAGAAAAAGAAATAATACTCACCGCATTTATATTACTAATTATCAAGTTTACATCACCTGTGGGAACGGCCAACCAAAAGTGACAAGAAAATCTTAAATGAGAGCATTGGCAGATATGTACATCAAATTGCAGGTCTTATTGAGTAAAACAATGCTACAAACCCAATTTCAAAAGAAAATTTGTTTAGATATTAAAGCCATTGGATTTTTGTTTAGTATAAGGATGATTGGTATGAAACAACTTTATGTATAACTAAATAATATTGTTATAATTTTCCATAATAAAGCTAAGCTTTGCACATCAATGAAGGGCATAAAAAACTTCTATTATGTACCATCAGAAACTTTCTGCTTTCTCATGAGACAAAAAGCATGATATGAAAAAGATTAAATTTGGACAACTCAGAAAGAAAGGCAGCTATTTAGATTTATTGAGTGTTAAATAATAAGTATAAATATTACAACTGCTTTGAAAAAAGTAGTATAGACAGTGGCTGTAACAATAATTATTATGAATTTAAAAGTACTAACAAATGACAATTGACAGTTTAAAGTAATTCTTCAACTATTTCTAAGAAAGTATCTAAGGCACCAAAAAGTTGTTTTGTTATAGTTGTTGGATATTATTTATGTATATTTCCGTCCTGCCATAGCACTCAAGGAAGATGCCCAGTTTAGCAGAGTACACACAATTATTGTTCACTACAACAATACTGAAGTGAAAAATATCTACGAGACGCCAGTTATTGAGACACAGGTCTTTGGGCGCTCCTTGCTAAAGGCCTTCACTGCTGCGATGGCTCAGGCTCGCTACACTTATGGGGTTAGTATTGATCAGTCAGTGTTGTTACTGATAGTCAATTGTACAGCCTCATATGATAACCATTCATCTTTTGATTTAACAAGGGGACAGTCAATTGTTTTATGTTTAAAACAACTCAGTTTTTTAAAATATGGTGTGGACTGGAAGTGAATGATACATCAGAAAATCGTTGATTCAATGCAGAACTAGTAAAAATATTGATGCATGGATAGAACCCCGGAAATGATGAATTAGTAACAAATCAATTTCTTTTAAATCAACATTATTTATAGGTGCATCTTTTAAAACGAATATATTGATTTTTGAAATAACATTTACTTTGAAATTGTTGTAAAATAATTACTATGCGAGTTTGTTTTCATTAATTAATTTTACTTTAATTGTCCGTCAACATGCTATTGTCAGTAATGTTGACTTTGCTGTTCTTTAATTAAGTGTTCTGTTAATCTGTAAAAGTTGCAGAATTATTATTAAAAGTGTTAATCTGTAAAACTTCCTTAAGTTTCATTAAAATAATTAAAAATATCCAAATTATCATTTATTCTTAGTTTCAGTAATTTATCCAAATACCAAAATTCTTAGTTTCAGTAATTTTTATAAAGGAAAATGCTTCATTATTTTTTTAGAGATTTTTGTCAACAATAATTAAAATTGTGATTTTTCCAGCCTTCTGTAATGGAATTACCAGAGCCTATAGTCGTTCAATGTGTGCAAACCGATGGACAGAATTTCCATTTCAGTGTACTGCAACTCAATTCTGCAGATATCTTGAGCAATCAGCGCAACGTCTACTGGAGCCTCCCTTCGCTGCCATTGTATGACAACTGCTCCTACATGAAGGCAGAACCCACTCTCCAGGGATACAACCCACAAATATTCAAACAACTGCTGGCTTTTTACATTAATTCATGAAAATAGTAATAATTTCAAGTAAAGTAACTATAAATAAAAACATTAAAATGAGTGCGTAGTTTTATCCCCTTTACTGACAAATCACCCATGCAAAGCGAACACTAATACCATCTGATTTGTTTAGTGCTACTAATTAGTGGAGTCCGTTTTATCCTGTTTGACGAGTGAGCACAGCATATGCCGTGCACTATTGCTATCTATACATGAGTATGTTTGGTCGGTAATTGACCATTGAGGAACTAAACAAAATTTATTTAAAATAAAGTAAATTAAACTTATTTCAACACCTATAAACATGAATATGCTTTACAGATCATTAAAAACATTTATTACATCTTAAAATTTTTTAATGTATGGTACAGTTCAAAGCAAGGGTGTGTGCATAGGGTAACCTCACATGATGAACACTCGAAGCTTGTTTCTTTTTCGTGATGTTGTAGTGTGTTTGCATATGTAGCATTGCCTGAAAAGTTTCTGCCTCTGATTTACTTTGGGGGAGTAGCCTCATGAAATGGCAACCTTGGAGGCCTAACGAGTCTTGTGTCCCACCACTAGTTGGAAGTACATCACTCCCGTTATTTTCTTTCTAAAGTACACATTTTTGTGAAGAACACAACTGTATCCTAAATGAGCCTTTGATAACGACTTCAAAACTAGTCTATAACCTATGACTTTTTATAATTTATCAAACTATTTTACAGAAACAGAATTACCAATCCGAAAACTCAATGCACCACATCACTATAATACACGAAATAGTAAGTTAACAATAACCAAGACACCAAATTTAGATTTTTACAAAAAAACCAAATAACGTCGGCTAATATTTCTTATCAAAACTATAAAATGTTATAAAAAAAGAATCTACCGCCGATACAAAGACTTAAATTAGTATGTTATCTAACAAATCATCCTTTTTATGGCACAGTACAACCTCGATTATCGGAACTAATTGTGGCTGGACCCGTTTCCGATAACGGAAATTTCTGATAATCCAAGGTTATGTTAGTTTGACAGTCTAGACAAGTAATAAATATATTAAATCATATTATTATTGTAAAAACTTATTACTTAAATAAAAACTACATTACATGTTACAAGATCACTTACCTACATAAAGGCTTTAAATCTTCTTCAATAACATTAAGAAACAGATAAAACTTGTAATAAAATTTGTCCTCTTTTCCCTAGCCTGCATAAACCATAAATGGAGGGCTTAATTCAGTTCCTCATTACTGACGGCTTTTTTGATTTTGGATTCGGCATTATAGAGCAATATTCTTCCATGCTAAACTTATTTTTTACCCCCACTGACACTGAAGAAATCCCTATTCCTAAATCAGCTGCTACTGTACGAAGTATTTCATCATTTTCTACCCTTCTAACGGCCTCAAATTTTTTTTCAACGGTTACAACCACTTTTTACATTCAGCTGACATTGTAAATTATATAAGTATTCTATTAAACATTTTAAAAATCTGTCCGAATAAAAATACATAAAAAAACCATAAAAATAACTATCTTTACACTAGATAATACAAACAAAACACACCTAACAACAATAAACAGTATCATAAACAATCACCTACAATCAATAATTGGAAACTGAGAATAAAAAACTACACATTTAAGGGTTACTGAAATTTCAAGATTACCTCCCGACTTAAGGATAGGGGAGTGGCCTATCACTCACATTTGTCTGACAAGACAATTGTTTACAAAACAATGTTCATATTCTAGCCTAGAGGCGATTGTTGTTTATTACGTTATCATAATGATTTTACAATTTAGTAGATGTATTTCGTATTATTTAGTTTATATCATTGTTTTAAAACATAAGAAATACTACGTGTAATATTAATTTTCTTTTACAATTTTTAAAATAATCCATTTAAATTAATTTTTGTTTTTCCTCATGCTGTTTCTGATAATCGAGGTTTTACTGAACCGAAGAATTTATATTACTTAATCATCTGCAGTTGAAACTGGCATGTTATACAAAATAAGTAAAGTAATAAGCCTTTACAACTGTCTTTTAGATTATAAAAAAGAAAATAATATTCATTTTTAACTAAAAATACCTACACTAATTTAGACACAAGACACTGTTAAGTATTGAATAAAGAGGTTTTGAATTAAATTGAACTTTAGGAGAGGAATTGATAAAAATACACTCAAATTATTTGAAATTTATGATTATATTCGATAAAGCAAATCTGGTCAAAGACTAGGTTTAAATAAGTTTCAATGGATATGTACAGATTATATTGCAGAAAACTTCATAAAATAAACTTGAAATCGACAAGCTCACAGAGGTAACTTAGTCCATCATTATCTAAAAAAAAAAATCAAAAAAAAAATTACTCTGTATGTGGAAAAGACTTGTGAAGAAATTACAGATTTCAGAGTTTAACGTGTTTTTTTTATTAAAGTTAGCTCATTTTGTTGGCTTACTATTATGTTAATTGAAATTAGCAATATGGATATAAGAACAGGAAATAAAGGTTAGCTTAAAATCAATACTTTTGTAAATAAGCTTTATTAAATGTGATCCCAAATAAATCTAGATTCAAAACTTTCCTCCTTTCTTCTTCTTCTTGTGTTGTATTTTTCTCTGCTGCCCACGTGGGCCTTCTGGTGCTGGACTGTTTTGTGGGTTAGGAGATGCTTTGGCTTGACTGGGCATTTTTGTAATATCACTGCAAGCACAAAATAAAAGTATAAAAAAAGCCAAGACTGATTTTTAATATGAAATGTGTCATAGTTAATTGATGAGGATGGTAGTGCAAATACAATATTTCTTTAAAAGGGGACACTCTCTCTAGAACTATACTGAAATCGTTTGCTCTTTTTGCCAAACCTTATCGAATAGAAAAATGGTTTAATTATATTCTAAATAAGACTCAAACTGTCTTATACTTTTTTCTCTTCAATTAAGGTATTTTATCTTGAAAGATAACTTCTAAGAAGTCCACCTCAAAGGAAAAGTTTTATATGTTATTAAATATCGACAAAGGATGTAATTTCAATTTTATATGAATAGTGTGATTCAGTGCATAAATTAACATGTTAACTGAGCGATACATGTGTCGCCTAGTTCCAAGATTTTGCCGCACAGTGGAGGTACATGGTGCCAGTAAATTTTTAGGAACAAAATCATCAATATAAGTGATGTTCTTCAAAATTTAAAAATTATACCTCATGCAAATTATGCTTTTTACTTTCTCCCATATGCGTTAGCATAGAGAAAAAGTATTGTGATCGTCCAAAAAAAATTTGTGTACAAGTAGTTTTAAAAATCCATTTTAGGTCCCCTAAACCCAAAAAAGTGGGGTTTTTTTTTCGAAAAAATTGTTGGTATCTGTCCCTATGTGTGTGTGTGTGTATGTGCAGTTTGCTACAGACCACATGGATCAATTTTTATGAAATGTGGTATGTAGGTGTTTTTAGCCAATATCTCCAGACCATATTTTTGAAATTTTAATTTTTTAAAAATTTTCATGGACAAAAAACATAAAAAATGGAATTTATTCAAAAACAGCTCCAACAATTTTGATTAAATTTTCAGCAAAGATGTGAATTACAGTTTCTCTAAATTGACTAATTTTATAGTTATGGCAAAAAAAATTGGGAATCAAATTGGTAACTCTCCAAGTTTTGAATTTTTAGAGTTTAATATGGGGGAAAGTTTGTACCAATTCTTTGGAACCATTTACTAAGCTTTATAAAAAGAACAAACAAAGGATTCGTTAAAGATTAAGAATTAATGAGTCAAGGTCAGGTATGTATAGTTTAGTGATAGCACCAAGCAGTAAATGCAGTGATGTGTGTGTGTGTGTATAACGTGCAGGAAGGTGTGGCAAACAAAATGTTTTCTACTATAAAATTATTCTGTTATTTATTAATTACTTTAAATATTTCATTCTACCACAGTAAAAATACAATTCAAACTATCTTATCTTAATTAGTTTTTATTAAAGATAAAATAAAACAAAACATTCTTACAAATTTGTTAAGAAATCACAATATGTAAAAAATCTGAATAATACCAAAATAAGGCTTAATTCACGTTTTGAGCCTTTAAAATATCAAATTTTTATGAAGGGTCTTGTATCATTAATTGAAATAGGAGGTTTCCGGTATTTAATATTTTGTGAACCATTTGTATTTGCCACCCTCATCCCCCCCATGTCGCCCAGTGAAAATCTGTTAAAATGTACTCTGGTGTGATTTGAGTATGAAATACAATGTAAAGAGATGATGTTCATCAAATTAACGTTCAACCAGGCACATACCTTGAAAACAAAACACTAAGGGTGAAAAGGTGATATAAAATACTTGTGTACCGTACATCAGCATTCTTTTGCTGAGAATGACTCCAATAAAATTGTCATTTGATAGTACTAATAGTCTGTATAGCGTACGTCAGTTAACTGGTTTAATTATTTCTCTTGACAAATCTAGAATACTGCTATAGAACATATTATTTTATACTGACTGCTATAGAACATATTATTTTATACTGACTACTGATCACTAGCTCCAGTTGCTGCTCCTTGTGTTCCTTTTCCGACATCTTTGTTGCGACGATCTTTCTTCTTACGGAATGTTGATCGCTCATGTCTTGGTAGCCATCTCTCGGGGTCAGGATCGCAACTTGCATCATAATTTTTGGGTAACTTTGCCTTACGTTTCCTTCTCTTCTTCTTGTTGATTAATTCACTTCCTCCACTTGGTACTCTAAAATCAAACAAGAAATATATATAATGTGAAGTTAAATTATATTTAAATATAAAACTAGTGCATATTTACACTAGTGTATATTATCAGTATCAATCTTAAGGCGGTTCGGCGGGTATTAGGAACAAATTAAATCCGCTACGTGCACTATCTATACGTCTGACCGCGAGGCACTTACACAAACATCGACCCCTCCCCGTCTCCTGGGATAGTTGGTGTATTATTGCAGGAAGTCATTGAAGCACGATCCTGCAGGTGCAGTTGCTGTCTTACTGTACATGTGTGTAGCGATTGTATTGTAATATAATATGCGGTTAAAAGTACATATCCCAGTTGAGTATATAAAGTTAATCAATTTTGTAAATTATGTGATATTAAAAAGCATAAAATGCCAAACACAATGCTGTATTTCTCGTCGTAATAAAATAAAAACAAACATATAACATTAATTATTTAAAATCATATTTGCTAATTTGCAGTAAAATTATGTAATTTAAAATAACTGATGAGCAAGGCCAGTCCTGTGAGGGTCTGTTTTTAAAATTTGGGAATAATCAGGAAAATAGTTTACTATTCTCTATTTACTGAGAAAGCCCAAATTTGCATCTTTGAGATGATGGATTTATAACTATAAAAATAATTTTAATGAAAGAACTACTTGGGAGGCGTTTAATATCTGACATAAAGACATTGCAATGGAAAAAATAAAATTGTTTTTACCAAACAGCCTTAACACCTTCGTTGCGGCTGCCCCCACCGGTGGGGGCAGGGTCTGTATCCGAATCACGGCGCCCCCACCGGTGGGGGCTTGAGTCACTGTTTACTAGAAAGCCCAGACTGGCCCAGCCATTCGTTGTATTTGTTTTGTTCCACCTCGTTTCGTTGCCTAGTAACCTAACCTTACTTGCCGCGTTGTTAGTTTCGAGTTCTACGACCTCTACCATATAGCTGAGCCCCCACCGGTGGGTGCGTAGCGTTTCATGCTGTTCTTATAGACTAATACTTATAGTTATATTCCTGGTGCTTTGTTTTGAGTGTGTATATATTGTATTATTGTCTGTACATATATTTCAATATTTTAATTATTGTGACTAAATTATTTGTGTGTATTTTGAAGATTATTTTACTGCCGAACTCTGGAAATTGTGTCGGGCTATATTTTGACTACTGAGGTATTTTACTGAGGTATTTTGACCACTGAGGTACTGAACTACCAAGTATTTTACATAAAAAAGGAGGTTTTGTACAATAAAACGACATTCCAAGTGATTTTGTGTCGGTCAAACAACGGTGATCGAGCGCTAGGAGCTGCGCCCCCACCGGTGGGTGCCAAACTTATGACGTCATTTCATTTTACTGAGGTATTTTGACCACTGAGATACTGAACTACAAGTATTTTACATAAAAAAGGAGGTTTTGTACAATAAAACGACATTCCAAGTGATTTTGTGAGGGTCAAACAACGGTGATCGAGCGCTAGGTGCGGCACCCCCACTGGTGGGGGCCAAACTTATGACGTCATTTTTACAAGGAAAACGTCAAAGAATCAGGCTATTACCAACTTCAATCAACTTCATACACCTAAAGGTAAGTTTTCATGTAATACAAATTTTCAGCTCCCCCGACATCCAATTGGTGAATTTTCCGCAGCGAATGTGTTAACAGATTTAAATTTTTTTTTAGTAAAATAACATTTATTCGAGACTGCTATTTAGTCGTATGTTCCCTTTTCTTGCACATTTTTGCTGCGAGCTTGTAGTCAGACATGGGCTTTTTTCACACATATTTCAGACGAGCTTCTAGTAGTATGTTGGAACTCAAAAGATTTAAACAAGGTATTTGTATCATAAAATTCTAACAACTTTCAGGATCATAGGTTTTAAAGGTTCCACACTTTGTACGTAGCATAAAATTTACTGCTATTATTTATTTAATATTAAAAAATATTATGTTTAGTGTAGTGATTTTGTTAAATAATAAAAAAAAAACATTATATTTTTGTAGATCATTTATCGTGTCATCATTTGCAATTTTTATGTAATTTAAAACAATTATTAAAATATAAAATAATTGGATCTAAAAATAACTATCACCAAAAGAAAAAAAACAGAATTATAAATTGGTGGTTAGAGTAAGTTGCATTAGCAGGTAGTCTGACAATATATCTGTTGTACAGATGCTGCAAGGCAAAAATAAATGCTGCACTGGCTGGTGACTATTTTATGCCGCTATATTTATTATAAATATATTCACAGAATACTTGATTCCTTTGTGAATCCCTCAGGAGAACGGTAAACGTGATTTACCGAAATTGATTATCATAATACTTTGTACTTATCATAAATTTGTGTTGTGTGCCGTTCACTTGTTTTGTGTTTATTAATTTGAGTGAAAATATCATTGTTTATCTGGTTCATGTTCCCACATGTACCTTATCCACGGGGGTATGTGGGAATGCAATTTATCCCACGGTTAAGGAAGCTAGATAAATATTCTGGTTTTGTAAGAGTAAGGGTAATTCGTTAATATTAAGAGTCTGGGATGTAGATTAAAACCTACAAAAAAGTTTTTAGTTACAAACACATTCAACTCACCCAGGTGAAGGCTCGACTTTGCTAACTGCCTTTTTAATAACTTTAGTTCCCATCATCCAGTTGGAGGTCTCAAGTGCATCGACATCAGCGGAAGGTGTCAGCTCAAACACTTTCGGCAGTTGTTTGCTCAGGGCTTGTGCTCTCGAGGGATCAAACTGGAATTAGTTTAAACTGATTGTGACCCTTAACTTTGAATATAAAAAGAAGATTTCTCCCTATTTGTACAAGTAAAATAAAAATTGGTTGCTTGATAAAACATAACTCTTTATCGCATCATTACTTCCGATAAATAATGAGGTTAAGTAATATAATCAATTCAATAAAGTTATATTACTTAACCTCATTATTTATTATAACTAATGTGCTTAAGTACTTAAGTGCCCATCAATACCACAGTACGTGTGTGGGTGGGCGGGTGAGTCAATACCACAGTACGTGTGTGGGTGGGCGGGTGGGTAAATATCACAGTACGTGTGTGGGTGGTCGGGTGGGTTAATACCACAGTACGTGTGTGGGTGGGGGCCTGTAAGATCCTGTCTCTTGTCCGCCATTTACTTGAGTACGCCTCTGTAGTTTGGTCACCATACTAACTGCAATGAATGCCCTTTTCATACAAACCTATACTTTTAACATTTACTTCGTGGCTGTTTATACTTATATCACATAACTAGGAACTTACAAACAACCAAAACTACATCATTGCAATCATTACAGACCTAGCTATGATTTTATTTAATCAGGTGCCATTGGAACTGGTAGACAGAAGACTGGTATTGCCTCTGATAAAAAACAGCTAAAAAACTGTGTTTCCACAGTTGTTGACTGGTGTAATTTACAGCAATGACCTTCTTTCCTTAATTTAAATTGGAGTATTTGCTGTAAATCCTTGCAAGTTTCATTCCTCAACTACCAGTGTTCCACTAACAATGAACTCCAAAATATTATCCATATAATTTAAAAGCTTGGAAGCACCACTACAGAATGCTTCTATTGCAGTGTAAAATCACTGAAGATACATCAAAACACTAGCTCCATTACTGAAAGTAGGTAAATAATGTTATTTCTTGCTGAACATGTGTAGCAATATAATCGGTATACACTGGTTGAAAAAATTAAAAAAATCACATAATGTTGACGATAATTCAATTTTTGAAAAATATTAGTGACAAGAAGACACTAGACAATCTTCATATATTTAATGACAAAACTGATTTGGATCTCGTAAGATTGACTCAAAATCAGTATTTATCAGTTGATACATTGAATCAAGTTAAAAATTAGATTTTAAACTTGTGTCAGCAAAAAACTGCCCTATGGAAATGGTCTGCAACATGTAGCGAGACAAGTGCCAGGGACAAAAATGTGTCAAGCTACTGCGGCAAAACACATGTACCTCAACTATATCATGCCACTTGTGCCTGGATTGTTTATGAATAGAAACAAGTTTTAAGTATTCATATTAAAACAGCTGTAGAAAAGAATTTTAAAACAGCTGCTTGTATGAAATTTCAAATAAAAGAATCTACTTTTTATCGATAAGTTTGATATTTTGTTCAATTTTATAGTTATTTATCTTCATGATATTGTTAAATATAATACTTAATTAAAATTTGACTTAGTTGCTGAGTAATAGCAATAGATTTATACTATATTCTTTTATACATACAATGTCTCAGTAACGTTTTTACCGTCATGCCCTTCACGGATAATTTCTATATTTTCGTTTATTGATGAAAAATTATGGTTTTAGTGAATTAAATACTCTGCATAATTTGAGGTATTGCAAAATTGTATATTCTAGGATTTTCACAGAGAATTAAAAAAAAAAAAAAAATTTTAGTCATGGCAAACAAAGAAACCTCAATATTTTATCAAGGTCAGGCTTAATGAACATCCTACTTCAACTCAATTTGATACCACACCCAAAAACAACAAATAATTTTTCTTACTTCAAGTATGTCTGTTTTGGTTGGTTACAATTCCTTCACATCCAAAGTACTACAATAGGCACTAAATGGACCATATGATGAAATTTAATCAGACTTTCCTTCAAAATTATCTATACAAATTAAATACTCCTATCATTCATTAGATTTTTCAACACCTACTAACATGAAATCTTCTCTTACTAGGACAGATTATCATTTCCACGGAACATCATGAGTTATACGGTCTTCAATCGCTCCTCTGTACTTTAACTAGTTCACTAACTCTAAGAGACAGTACAGCCAACAAACCACATAGCACTATGGAACAGAAATGAGAAAGTCACGGAAAACACCTGGTAGACTGTAATAGACCTACCTGGGCGTAAGCAATGACAAGTTGTGCCAAGATTTTTGTGTCCGAGGGATTGATACGCAGTAATTCTTCCAGGCTCTTGGCTGCTACATCAGGCTCCCCCCCACGTAGATGGAAGTCAGCTGCCTGACGCCACAGTGAACTCAAATCTCCTGCACTTTCCTGAAAACAGCAGGGTCTAAATACTAAAAACAGACAAAAACATAATTTACATGGGAGCGGCTGTAGCTAAGAGGCGATGGCTTTTAATAGATTTCAAGTTGATTAAATTATTATAATTTATTTTGTTTCCAACCTATCTTTATTTACACATAATTTGACTATCCAACACTTGTTTCTTCTTCTAGAAACCAGAAAATTAAATTAATTATTATCAGAGTCAATGTTAAACAGCAACTACCACTAACTTTGTATCAAAATTTATGATTCTGTATTTTTTCGCATTATTAATCATTGTTTGATGACCTTACACTCCGAAAAGGGTTTATGTAACAATATTAAATTATTTATAAATACATAGATAAATTATTTATTTATTAGCTGTTTCAAATTCATAATATTTTGAAAAACTCACAACCTTAAAAGATCCATTAAGGTTCAGATCCATTGGCCTTTTCGGCTGTACCAAATTTTAGAATTTTTTATTGTACCATTTTTTAAGCAAAGATATTTGAGTGAGACCTTAGACCATTGAAAAATACCAAACACGCAAAATAGAGGTCCTTGGAAGCTTTTACAAAAAATTCACAATTTCTCTAAATATAAAAATATCCACAAGGTTGTTGTAGAATTTACTTGATTGCATATAAATGAGTAATTAGAAGAAAATCAAGTTTGTGTTCTGATATTAATATTTAATTTTGACAAAAATCTAAAAAATAAAAAAAACATCGGATTCAGTTATGGTATGTAATAGCAACGCACTATGACTATTTTACATGTTTAAAACTAACGGTTCTTTCTATTGTCAAAACATTATTTTATAAAAGAGAAAATGTGAAATGTTTTAGAAGGTTTTGCGCATCCACAGGATTTTTATAAAAGAACAAAGAAATAAATATCTAATAAAAAACACTGCAACAATACAATCTCAACCTAAACAAAATTGTAAAAAAACACTTATCTAGATTGTGGCTTACAGCTGATGGTAAACATTTAATTTTTTGTTTTCTATCTATTTTCATAAATTATTTATTTTTACAATGCTGTGAAACAGCCAAAGCCAATTAAATCACAGCATTAAAAGAAAATACAATAAACAGTTTGAATAGTTAATGAGTTAAGTCCATGCAGTAATTTTTGTAAATTTTCCTATCAATAAAACACAACCACCATTCAGCAGAAATTATTTAAGATATTAATGTTAAAATAATGACAAAGAGCACTAAAAACAATATGAATCTAAAAAAAATTAATGAATATTGATCAGTGACTTAGATAATAACTTATTGAAACATATGAACTAGCAAAGCCATAATAATGATATGAATGAACATGACCACAGTTGATATTCAATAGACAATATTCTTCATACCTAATGGTACAGAAAGTGTGTACATCGAATAGCGTCCTCTCATTACTAAACTTTAAATCGGAAACTACTTCAAATTGAACACAAATATTATTTCAGTTGTAAACAACATTTACAGTTTACATAAATTCTCACTCACCAATAGAGAAAATCAATCAAATACTTTTAAAAAGCATTTTAAATGTTTGATCATCTTTCTTATTCTTTAACTGTGCTGGAAGTATTCTTATGAATTTATTCCCAGCATACATTTTTTTTGTTTAACAACTCTAGCTGATGACATTATGGGACAGAATTTTGCTTCTTTCTTGTGTTGTATTTACGTTTAAAATCCTGCTGTCTAAGTTACTCTCTTTAAAAACCAATATTGTTTAAAAATATACAATCCAAAATATTGTTGATATTTTCAATTCCGAAAAGTATGTTTTAACCCTTTCCACTCCAATTACTGGGAACCCAGTTTCCCTATCAGCTCCATTTACTTTTAAGCAAAGATTGCCTACTACATTTGTTCAGTGGGAAAAACATATATCTGATAGTTCCAAAAAGCTGATGTATTTTTTCTTTGTTTCTTCTATGACTAAAGTATAGATTAATATAAATAAAACATATATTTTTATTTTCAAAATTTTTTAATTATATATATTCATTGGAACAAAATTGAATTTCTAACAAAAAAAACGGATTCAAGAAGAATTTTTGAAAAATTTTAAATAGGAAGAATAGTATTTGATGTTTGTTTTTTGTTGTTTGTATCCTTACAAACAAAAAAAATTTCATTTTCAAATATTTTGGACTAAATTATACATTAAAAAAATATATAATTCTAAAACCGAATTTTTTTGAAAAACAACATTTTTACCAAAAAAATTATTTTCACTGCAACTAGTAAACAATTGCTCCGTAAATTTTATTTTATTGCTTAGCAACAGTCAAAATGTACATAATTTAGACCAAATTTGTAAGTAAAGCTTTTTTCAATAATTCAAAACATGTTATCAGCTAAAAATATAAACAGACAAAATCTAATAGCCTACTTGCAACGCTCTTTTATTCGACAGGAATCATCGTCGTAAAATAAAAATATTATGAATAAACAGTAAAACAACAACGATAACCTAGCAACAACAATGCGTTTTATAAGCTCATTACGAACGATAACATATGACGGAACAAAGTGAGTGCAGATAGCTGTTGCAGTCAGCCAGCTGTTTACGGAGCAGCCACAGACGACAAACATTACATTTCATGAGGTTTGTTTACCGATACTAAACTCAAACGGTTCCGAAAAAATTCTACAGGTAGCAGCACATATCAAACAACAACCCTAGCGGTCAATAATGTAACTACGTCAGTCTAAATACAATCATAGAACGTTTTTATAGAGACGTCGGGCCCGGCCCGACATTGGAGTTAGTGCGGTAAGTTGCGTGGCGGGGCTGCCCCGCCACTTGAGTGGAAAGGGTTAACAGATTCAGTAAATTTTAATTTAAGCACTATTTGTAGTGCTTTTTTAACTGTTAGTATTTCATTTATTTTGTATACAGAGCCATACAAACATATACCACATTTTATGTGAGGGTGTATGTAGGAATAGTAAATTTGTGTTAAGACTTGATCGCTGCATAAGACAGACATTTTTCTGAGAGCAAATAAACCTGAAGTAATTTTTTCATTATATACTACGCTTAAACTTATGTGTATTCCAAGTTATAAAACACGCAAAATAATCAAAGAGGATCTGCTGACCTTGCTTTTGCGATGCCAGTCTACAGCCTGCTGGAGTACTCTAGACGCTGCATCCCTCTTGCCCTGAGCCATATAGAGGGTCACAAGACCACTCACCACACCTGGCTTGTAAGTGGATTCTCCCAGCTGCTCCAAGATTCCACACGCTGAGCTCAGGTCACCCTGATAAACCAAATATATTAGATACAAAAATTCTCTTCTTTTAAAGCTTAATTACATTTATTTATGCCTAGGATTAAAATTTTTCTGTTTCAAATAGCAATATCGGGTGGATTCAAACATTATCTTCATAATATATTATTTACATTTTTAAATTTTGAAAATTACCAATAAATTGAACTTTTTACAAGCATTTTGCTAGCAATGCATCATCTGGCAATTCCAATTTTTCATCTTCATAACCTAAAAATATCCTTTCAGTAAATGCCCGAGTATATCAAGACTACCTAAATAAAAATAAATTACAATGTGTTAAAATTAAGTAGAGTAATTTAAAATAACTCTGTTCATATGTCTTGAGTAGATTGGCAGGCCCCTGTGTACTTAGCATGTAAAGTAAGCTGACCCTAGTAAAATTACTCTTAAATCAGTTAAGCCCTCTCTTTTTTGAGTTACAACACTGTTTCTAACTCAAATAATATTCCTTCTGAAGAGAAATATTCTAAATCAGAATAATTTTTCATAGTTATAGTTAGTAAGTAAATGTGATTTTCAAACATACAAGAATTAATGATGATTACATTTATACATGTTTTAGGATTGTGAAACCAGTGAATGGTTCTCTGGGCTAATTCTTTACACAGTATTATTAAAATTGTATTAACTTCATTTGGAGACATTCTCGAGCAATCACTATTTATAAATTCATGGCACCATACTAAGATGGCATCTTGTACAATTTCTGTATTTTTCCTTCTAGATTACAGCTCTGTAAATAGTTTGAATTTCATTTACTACTACTACATAACTATTATTATTAATTTATTCTTAAAGAAATATAACTTAGTTACGTAAAGCGTATTATTTGCCTCACCTCGGATAGTAAGAGCTGAACAGCTGTTAAGCTCATCTCAAGTTTGTGAGAAGGATGTTTAGTAGAAAAATCTGTCAAAGCACGGACTGCCTCCTGCACTTTGCCCTCTTTTGCTTGCAGGATGGCCAAGATGAGTACAGTCAGTGCCTCTGTGTCTGGATAATCCTTTGCCAACTTAGTACAGAGCTGACTCGTTTGGTCTGTCTGAAACAGCATTTTAATTGTTGTTGCCATGAATTTATATATATTTTTAAATAGAAAAATTACTAACAAAATATTTAGTTTACAAGGATAATCTTAGTTAGTAATTATGTTTCAAACTAAGCAATGGAAAATGCAGTTTTAACCTAGGTTCATATTTCAAACCAGGAGCCTAATTTACATCTTAGAATATGAATTCACATAGATTGTTTCATACATTCACATACATCCCACAAAATTTAACATAGATTGTTATGTAAGACTTTCTGATCTGAGGAGTGTAATAATATATGGGTCTAAATATGTTTAATGCTTATGAGACATAAACTTTCTCTTACAACGTTATAAACTAAAATGACCAAGTATTGTGAAGATTGTAGGCGACAGGTTCTATGTTCAGTCCTCTTAATACCGATATGGTGTCCGCTCTCAATTTTAGCCATCGATGAGGACACTACTTGAGAAGCCTGAGGTGTCCATGTTGGATAGTAGTTAAGGTTCAGATGGTGTGCAGGGCCACCCAGAGACTTTTGGTGGCCCCGGGGCAAAGTTTACCATGTGGCCCCTTTCTTCATTTCAAAATAAATTTAATTACTCTGATTGTCAAATATACTATAATTGATATTTTACTTTTAGCACATTCTACAATATTCTTACCATCTCTTTCGTTAGATTACTATTGTAATTAAGATTCTTGTTCATGGACGTTTTCTCAGGGCTAGCTGCGAAGCTCCGGTAAGCGATTCTCTAATTATCATACACTTTTTAAACATTTCCTTAAGTATTACCGCTTATAACAAAACTCAATCTCTTACAACAAAACTGATATTCTTTAATAATAAATAAATAATAACGAACCAAGCAATGCCACAGTCAGTTGCATAGTTGGGCGCAGCAGCTCTTCGATTGCCAGTTGAGGAGTTCGATTACCATCCTCGCCAATGATATTAGCTGTGGGTGAGGGAGGGAGGGGCCAATAAATTTGTATAGGCCACTTGGCTTCGCTATCTAAAGAGCAAGTTTAGGCTGAGAGTGGCCCGAATGTTTAGGAAGTAAAATAATTTGGCGAGCGCGAACATCTAGTGCTTTAAAAACAGTCAACTGATAGTTTTGGTTATGGTATTGTTTTCAAAACAGGTTGTAGACCACTGGGTACATAGCTTATTGATGTTGACATTAAAACATCTAGTTTATACGTGATTTTAGTGTGTCTTTGTGCTAAAATTTAAAACTATTCAATTTTTATTTCACAGGCATAAAAGGCATTTTGTACCAACTCAATTTTTTCAGCATAAAACACAGTAAATTTATGTCTGTCAAATTGGACACTATATCATTGATGTACATCACAGTGTACACGTCCGTACAGTGACAGTGGTATTGACACACCCATTCACGAATAGTGGTATTGACCCTCCCGCTCAACAATACACGTACAGTGGTTCAATCTTAGTTAATTTCACTTATCACGCAACAAACAAAAAATAAATACTGTATTAATGATTGTCAAAAATATAAATGTCTTACTCGTTCGTCAATGACAGTAAAAAATTATGAAAACTATTTTGATTGGTCGTAGATTTTGTTATATTCATGAATGACAACATTAATCAATTATGCTATTTGTTTGGGAACATCCTGTATGTGGGCATAAATGGTTGTTAATCAAGAGCTATTCAACTGAGTATGTTGAGAATACACCCCTGTTCCTGTTACAGTTTCAGGGTAAATTAAACCAGACAATAAAAGAGTTACAACAAGTTAAATGTCACAAAATAAATATTATTCAAAAGGAGTTGTACAAATCTTAACAATGATGAAGATGTTTTATCTATTAACAGTGTACTTAAGAGCTCCTCTTTTCATTAAGACCTATGTCATAATATTTTAGTAAAATGTCTTTACGAACATCCATGTCATAATAACTAGTAACTTTAAAATGTCAAAGGAAACATTACAGTAGAGAGAAAGTAAAAAAAATTGCATGTACAGTAAACTCTGGTTAACCGGTTAAATATGATGGAAGGTGAATCCGGATAGTACAGAAAATAACAAAATTATAATTTTTAGACAAGATTATGCCACGCAATTCCTCCCACGATAGCGTAGTGCAAGTAGAATGTAATGCATCATACACACATATTGTTGCACATGCGGTAAGCGAGCGGCGATGTTGTTGTATGCATATTTACCAGATTTAAGTACCTAGAAATCTACTGTAATTTAGTGGTTTCATCGTTAATTTATTCTTTTTATAATGTAAAAATATACAATTTACTTTGCAGTATATTACAATACTATATTGAAACATGTATAGTCTATTTTTATTGATTTCAATAAAACGTTACCATAAATTAATTACTGGGCCTAAACTTTAGCTTTTTGTTCTCTCAAAATCTGGAAATGGAATATGAATCATAGCAAATTAAATCAATTGATAATTATAGTAGTTTACTAGGAAATCCAAAAGAACACATTAAATTACAGTAATATCACTCTATAAAATACAACAATAACAAAATATTTCTTTACTGGACGACAGTAAACAAACAGACTAATGATTGACGATGTCCCGATCTACCCTTCATGACAATTAATTGAACTCTTCCAGCCACGTTGTTACAACATTGTATATTTTGCCTGCGGGTTTTTTGGGGTGCAAAACACAGTTACTACAGAAATTACGACTACTATTTCTTAAATTAGTGCATATATTGAAAATTACACTAAATTACTGCAAAGAGAAAAGAGTGCAACGTTACCACGTTCGAATGGAGTGCCGCCGCCTACTACCAGCTTTGAAATCAAGTTTGTAAGAACCTTTTCTCATAAAGACTTTTCGACCTTTTTAAAATTTACTTTAATTTACTTTAATTTTGTTTGCTTATTTAATTGTGTTGTTCTTAGGCTTCCACTTTTTTTATTACAATTTATTAATTTGCATACTTTAGGCCGCAGGTTACTGATCACTCGTTTTCACATTATATAGATCTATTATTTTGCTACAATGAGTCAAGGGATTTTCGAAACACTAAATCAATATTGTTTATCTACATAAACAGAATTTGTGAATAAATACAAAATAAGGATAAAAGCTTAATAAACAAACCACTACAAATACAAATCAATTCGCAATTGCTGTATTATCTTAAGTTTATAATAGTAATGTATCATAACTAATGGTTTTGTAAAGATAATAACGTGACCAAGCGATTGATTTTCCTACCATTAACACGTTCAGTGCTATAGTAAATACACTCTAACCAACCCGAGAAACTAAGTACTATAAAATTTAATTTTACTTTTCATAAGGTATAGACAGCCCAAAAACAGCAAAACGAAGTTGGTTGTAGCATGGGAAAAAGTTGTTTATGACGTCATAAGTTGTGGTCTGGATACGGTCCATCAGCCCCTTGGGATGCTGGAAAACCAATCAATAGGTGAGCAATCACCAGGTATGGCCACCAATAGCTTATTGTCCTTCAAAAAGTTAATTTTTTTTGAGTCCAGCAGTGTTGTTACACCAAAATAAGGTTCAAAACATCATCATAATCATCACTTTCCGTCACTTTTCGGTGTCGGAATCCTTCACTTGTAATAATGTCGTCACTCAAGTCAAGGTCATCAACAGTGTTGTCAGCCATGTTTCAACAATAAAAATTACACTAAATACTACAATAATATACACTAAACACACTTATTTACATAAAGAACAAACTTATTTACATGAAGAAATCACTAAATTACATCAATAATGTAAAACTACTCCGCTCGAAAAAACGATAGATAAAAACGGAAAAATGCAAAAATATAGAACGGTTCACATTCGTATAGCGGCCGACGTAAGGTCTACCTCGCGCAAGAGCTGAGCTCACACTGACTGCATAGCAACAACAGTGTAGCGTGGTATGGGCCCTGTCCACGCGCCACCAGCGCCCGGCCGGCGGTGGATCGTATACGGTCCACCCGCACTGAACGTGTTAAAAGCCAAGATAGAGTTGAATTTAGGACAAGTATAACAATTTTGTTTGAAGTGAGTATATACTCTTTGAAATTAAAGTTAAAATAAAACATACAGAAACGTTCTTGTCCACCTTGTATTAAACACGTCCAAAAACGGAGTTTTGAGTAATACAAATTTAAAGTTAGTGGGTCTTTTGACATGTTTTATATAATAGTGTACAAAAACAGGACATCTCATAGAGGTGGCCCCACTGTCCACAACCACTCAAGTATATTTATATGTTCGCAAACTGGAAATTTATATTTTGGTGTGTTCACAAGCTGCATGACTTTATACCTTATCTCGCAAACAAGACAACTGTTCACACACTAACCAGAGCGTAGCTGTCACACCACACTATGTCGACCGCTAACAAACTTCAAAGGACCAGTGTACAACTTGCTCCCAAAAGGCTCCCTGGTTGCTATAAAACAATTTGGTTTAGTTTAAACGTTTTAAAACTAAAACTGGAAGACTTATCTGGCCTAAATCACTTTTGATATTTTGATACAAGCCTGAATCGTTTCTTATCTAGTAGATTATTAAGTATTCTCTTTTTTGTTGCATGAAATGTGGCCCCCCCCCTGTGAACTAAGTCTGTGTAGCCCCGGGGCAATTTGCCCCTTTTGCCCCCCCCCCCCCTCTGGGCGGCCCTGTTCGTGTGTAGGGAAGAGAACTGAGTATCAGGCTTGTCTGTTAGCTGAAAATAAGATCAACACTACATGGTTCAGATTCTACATAGAGCTATAGGTCCCATAGTTGTCTTGGCTGTTGGGCTATTAATAAATAGCTCTTTCTGAGGAACAGTCGACCTTAGTAAGTAACAATGATTACACTCCTTAATCTATACTCATCACACTCATTCGCCCATATCTTGATGATTGGCATCTTACTAATGAATAATGTTTGATAATAATCTCCTTAAATAATATTTATCCATCTGGGAATGAATCATGATCATCAAATCAATATAAATGGTATCTATATTTTATCATATTTCAATGACAGAGCACTATGCTTTTCCACTGCATGGCCAGTTCATTTGTGTACTTGTTGGTAGTTCTCTTCTATTGTATGGCTCTTAGCTATATTATTTTAGAACTATTTGAAGCTTGCAAATAAAAAATTAACTGTGTTAAAATGTTGAATCATGTGATTCCAAAATTATTATTAAATTTATGACTTTGAACCGCCTATTCTAAATGTGTGTTGTACTTTAATACTGTACATGCATAAGTGTTATTAAACGTGCCTACCTGATTGGTATACACAGACAAGAGGCACTGATTAATGCGTATCGTTTTGCGCTGGCGAGATGTCAACTTGTTCTGTAAGCCTTCTGCTGTTGCACTGCGAATCTTCTTCTTGGAGTCAAACACATTCTGGTCACGGTTCAGAGTAATACTATTGTTGCTAACAATGGCTATGAGGCCAATGTCATCTGGCTTGTGTTTCAAAATTGCATTGTATATGGCCTGAGCGTCCTTCTCCCGTCCTTGTAGTTGCATACAGTAAGCCTGTTGAGCTCTATAAACATATGTTGATGTAATTATCTATACTAAATATATATATTATTATATATATATATATATATAGATTATATATATATATATAACTGAGTGGTTTTGAAGAGTGTGACACTGCTAGTAAACCTATGTAGTACTGTATGTATATTATATGGCTTTGTTTGTTTTCTTTGTCAGCTACAATTTATTCATTTGAGTAAATTTATTATATATATATATATATATATAAAAGAAGATCTAAAATTCATGTTATAATAATAAAAAAATTGAAGTGATCACCTTTCACAAAGCTAATCCACGCACTGATACTATTTATGCTAGCTAATCCCTCTGTAAAATAGTGCAGGGGGCATTCTGTAACAATGTGATCCATTGTTTGTATAGACAACAAGGAATCACATGACTGATATAGTACTTGAAAACACAGCATGATATATGTCTAAACTGAGCATAAAATGAACAGGGAAGTTTTAAAATATCAACCAGAAAAATATAAAACCAAACATGACTATTGAAGCTTTGTATAGGGTGAAATATACTCAGTTCTACAATATAGTCGTAATAATGCAACAAGAAATAATAAAACTATAGTTTAAAATAATAATTTACTGTTCTAAATAGTTACAACTGGTATAAACATGATAAACACATTTCATTAGCATTTTTTTTGTCGTCCACTGTAGAACCTCAGACATTATTCATTTAGTAAATGCTTATCCAATTTAAAGGTTACAAAGATAAACAAATTATCGAAACACCTTTCATTGAAAACAACATAATTAAATTAACAAAAAGACTCCAGCAATGAATTCAGATTGGAATAGACTGTCAGCTATTTTTATAATAATTCAAAAATATAATTCAAAGTGAACAAAATAATCAGTGATTGGGACAAGGGTGATCCATATTAAGAGACAGTTGCCCTGTTAAACAAACACAATTGCCTACACAAGTAGAATCAACTGTTCAAAGTGAATGAAAATAACCATAACTAGAATGAGTAATTCAGATCAGAATCATTTAAATGGAACATTTTGTTACATTTTCACAAATTAACAATAATAAAAATAAACACAAATTTGTGTTGCCTGATGATGTCAGCATTGCTGGTGAAAAGCCTTGTAAAAGAATATTTTTTATTATTGGTTATTTGTGAAAATTTATATATAAAAAAATTAAGAATACCAATATAAACTCAATCTAAAATTGACAATAAATGGTACATACCACATGACATAACATAATCACGTGACCAAAATGCAATCAAGATTTAGCTCCTCAAAATTCAACAAATTAATACATTTTTCAGTAAATACCCTTATGAAAATAAATCAATTTATATATTGAACAAGTTTTTAATCGGGATCATTTTGGTAAAAATTAACACCATTATCTTTATTACATTGATTGTTATGGGTCAAATAAGAAACCATTAAAATCACTTTATTTGGCCTTGAATATGTTATGTATTGCATTTAAAATACAACAATAGTCAGGCACTTATTTTAATTTATCCTCAAAGAGTTCAAGTTATGCAAGTAAATTTGTATTTGCAAAACGTTACTATGAGTTACCGTATTATCCCTAGTCCTTCTTCAATGTCTTCATCCTCTTCCTGCAAAGCTTCTCGACAGAGTTTCTCTGCTAGTTTAAGTTTCTTCTCTGCCTCAATGTATTTCCCTTGTGCAATCAGTTTACAAGCAGTGTTGTAAGCAAGCTCGTAAGTGTGTTCCCTAAGCTCTGGCACCTGCTTGCACTGACAAGAGAGAGTTCAATTTAATATATAGTAAATCATAAATTTTTAGATACATTGACTACATGTAGTCATTCTAACATACTCTCATCTTACAATTTACCCTTTCACACACTAACTCGGTTTACAAAATAAAAAATCACCTTACATATACAACTTCAAATAATGCTCCTATTCACTCTACATGAAGTACTAAATATGTAATGCAACTTTAAATTCACATACTCTATGAGAATATGAACAAATTATTCACTCAAATAACATATTTAACACAGAACATATTTTCTAAACACTTTAAAAGTTGGATGATCTTTAGCAAACACACTAACCTATCCATCCATCCAACACACAAGGTTAGATAGCCTTCTCACCCACCCACCTATTGCACACAAGGCTGAATGGCCCAGTCACCCACCTGGCATACATAAACGTGCCTATACACAATGGATTTTGGTGTGATGAAACCGTCAGGTGCTAAGCAAATCGATGCTTGAAGTGTCTGTGTAAGGTCAACCAAGCCGGTCTCACTGCTCAACTCGAGTTTACAACGAGCAATAGACTTGAGCCTGGGCACTTGGCTTTCCAACAAGTTGGAAATATCTTGCGCAGTGTGGCAGTCTCGATCGAGATGGTTACTGCAAAACCTAAATTTAGAGATAGTCCCTAAAAATTATACGAACTAACTTTTGCACCCAGTTCCACGAGGTACAGCTTGAGTAAATTGTTTTGTCACATAATTTAATTGTTTATACTTATCAATTAATTATAAATTAAATATTTTGATTTGAGTTTTTTTAACAAATAAATTCTCATTCGAACTTAAAATTATGTCTCAAAAAATGTCACTGGCTGGGATATTGAAGAAACAGCAAAATTCAACGCCCGCTAAAAACCAATAAAAAATTAATGCCTAACCTCTCTTCAGACTTAATTGCATTTCTCATATTTGTATTTTTTGCAATCAATGGAGATATTATTCTTAACAGGAAATTAAATCCTTTATTTGTCACTCTCAAATATTTTTTGGAGTTAACCGGGCCATTCATTGTTTTTCACTTAATTTAAAATTCTTATACATGAGGATACCGTACATATTTCTTTTCACTAGCCAGTTTTTAGCTCAAACTATTCTTTTTTTTTTAAACAACTATTTCATCCATTAAAAGTATTACAGTGACAACATCCCTTTTGCATGTTATGAATTAATCATTAAAATAATCACAAAGATAGCACGACACCAATGAATAGGTGGGAAGTGATGTGAACCTACAGCCCAAATTTCTCTTTGCGGTTTTTTGACGAGAGCGGATTGTTACGACTGAAGTGATTGTGTATGGGGAGAGGGGGGACATAAGGCTGGATCGCCGTCACACCTACCCATCTCACATGCGGCTGGATTGCCCCCTCCCTCACTAATCTGTTACAAACAAGGTGGGAAGGCACAGTCAATACACACATGGATGGATCTTAGATACACAATTTATACAACTCTGTCATGCACTACAGAAAGGCAACACTCTAGTGCACTTATTTACCTAAGATATACAATTTAGAACATTTTCCTATGCACCTCTAAACAGATGACTTTACTGCACTTATATTTTTATCTTAGATATAAAAAGTGTTTTTTAGTAAAATTCCACAAATTTAATTTTCATAAGAGCGCTTTTACCGGTTAAGGCATCTTCACTTGTAAATACAGCATAAACAGAAAACATATGTAAATAAAAATAACAAAAATATCACATGTAAAACATTAAATACTAGTTACATTAAATTTAAGCGGCTAAGTTTGATAAGAATTATTATGAATTACAATATCGTTTAGTTTTCAATTTTCGATGAGATTTTATCTTTAATTAAAGGAAAAAATATATTACTAAAATTTAGAGACGGTTGAGAAATAAATTCATCTTTCAAAACTGCCATACATGCACTTTCAATTTGGTTTCTTTTAGTCCATAAAGGTTCTTTTAAAATTACACGTAGAATTAAAATTTATATCATGATTTTTTTAAAAGATGAATGTATTTCCTAACCAATTAAAGATGAAATCTCATCGAAAATTGAAAACTCTAAACCATATTTTAATTCATAATAATTCTTAACAAACTTAGCTACTTAAATTTAATTAAACTATTATTTTTTAATGTTTTACATGTGATATTTTTGTTACTTTTCATTCACATATGTTTTCTGTTTTATACTGTATTTACAATTGAAGATGCCTTAACAGGCAAAAGCTCTCTTAGTAAAAATTACATTTGTGGAATTTTACTAAAAAATTACGTTCTATTTACAATCCTTGCCTACTCACCATTTTATATAAACAACCTACACAATCCTCTCATCCACTTGAGACATTTAAACAGAAATCTTAATTTTAGAGTTAAATTTGTAGCATTGAAATTTCAAGATAACCTTTCCTCAATAATATTTTTTTCAACTCTCCGTTTTGATGGACTATCGCATTGGTGCGATATATTGGGTCAATTATAAATGATAATATCGCACTGTGCGATATATTCGATTTTCGTAATTTACGCCAAAATGGCGCTAGCGATAATCTCGTATTTGATATTGTACTAAAGAGGAAATAATAGTGTTTCCATGGAAAATATTGGATTTCAACTTTTTTGACGTTTTTGAGAATATTGGGAATATAGTTTGACAGCTGATTGGCGCCAGCGCTCTGACAGTAGCGGCCGGCAGTAGTACTTCGCAGTTGCATTGTCGTGTTGTTGTTATTGACGATAGAGGCTAGGTTATAGGTTTTATCTTATTGTTTTATTATTATTATTTGTGGACTAGTGTTTTTTACATGAATAAGTTTGATTTTTGCATAGTTTCTTTGATAAATATCTATAAAACTGATGAAATGTTATACTAGTATAAATTTGCATACGGAACAAGTATACAGTTTTCAACTCCTGAGTGTTATATATTGTTATAATTGTGTGTACATGATATTATTTCTATTGTAAACCAAATTTGGAACATTTTCTATATTTTAAGATTTTTTATTGAACAATGTTTTGATAAACTTTTGTGGCATCAAAACAGAAAAAATATAAAAACATTCTTTTTCAAGACTTCAATTTTCAAGCCATCAAATTTTTAAAAATTTTGGTAAGTCAAATATTATTTTATTAATTGATAGAGCATGTTTTTGCAATAAAAACGACATATAATAAGTCATATTGCAACTATTCTAAAGATATGTAAAAAATGTTTGAAATGAACTATGTAAATTGCCCAAAAACCGCTTATCATTTATAAGTGATATAGTCATCAAACGGAGGGTTAAGCAACAGAAAACTTCAAACATCTGCATGAACATAATCTCATTCCCACAATATAAAATGTTTCAAGGTATATTTTATAGTAACAGAATTATAAATTGTTATAGTATTACTGTTGTTTGTAATTTTTGTAACAGTGCTTTAACAGTAATTAATTGTTAAAGTGAAAATAAAAATATTTTAGAACAGAAAATGTTTATTTTTTTCATTTGAAGAACAGTTTGATTTATTTGAATTTAATTTAAAAACCTGTATCTTTCAAGGAAAAACTATTTAAATTATGATCTCATTTTAAACTAAATATTTTTTATCTAGAATTGATTTGGACAACTTTACCATAAAAAACAACTGGTATTAAAAACAAACTAAATTGAGTTTTCCATATTAAGGCAACACAAAATTCAGGTGATGTAAAATAATTTTTGAAACAAAACAAAAATTATATAATTGATGCTCTGCAAGACCAGCAAAGATATATGAATACATTAAATACATTGTATAGTCACTTACTGAACCATCAAGAAGCATGTTTGCAATAACTGCCGACAGATTTGTCTCACGTTCTTCTTCATAATCATCGTTTGTATTCTTTATTATATCTCGGTAGACATCAAAACATTCTTCATAGCTGTGAATATACATTTAACACTCATTTTGACATAGTTTAAAATTAGCTATTGTTGATGGAAACTATACTAAAAGATAAGGAGTTATATTTCGAAAAATTTAATTTAGAGTAAAAAATTATACATTGTTGTTGAAATCCCTTTTAGTAGCAAGCAATTGAATTACTGTACCGGTAAACAAAATGAGAATGTGGAAAATAAATTTGTTTGGGATGCAGAAGTTTATTTTATGAGTTATGCATCTGACACTGAAAAACTGTGGCTACTCCAAAAACACTGCCTCTGGTCCAACTCAAATGCCTTAGTGGCCATAGCAAACTAAATATATTTTAAAGAGTTGGAGATCAAATACTAACAAGGAAAATATGGAAATTCACATATCTAAATATACAGTTTTTTAAATGCTATGTACTAAGATTATTTCGCCTACTAAAAGAAAAAAAATGTACGTTTATTTGTTTATAAATTATTATATTTATGTACATAATATAAATTCTAACTACATATGAAAAGTGCCCTTTTCTAGGAGTCATTTAACCTAAAAGAAGTGTTTTATGGCTCAATTCAAATGCAAAGAAAAGAATAGCTACATTAATCAAAACAAAACTACAGTGTAGTAAATAACAAAGTGCATGCAACATATGCTATGCAACATTTTTCAGAATAATTAAATTTAGGATTTAATAAGATTAAAATAAAATATTTAATTTCGTAATCTGTTTGATATGTTTCAAAGTAAAAAGCTGTATTTTTCAAAAGGCAGATATTTTAAATATTTTAGGTTAGGTTAAAGGGCACTAGGCCAGGAATTAGTATATTGGAGAGATGGGACATCAGCAAACTTACCTTAGAAGACAAGTTCACTAACACCAGAGTAGTGGTAACATGAGACACATAATCTCACTCGCCAATTTAGTAGCTTTTCCGGTCAAATTGTGACTTATTTTACCTTTTTATAAGTTCAGAATGGCTTTATTTTACTCTTTGCATAAGAATGATGATGAAATATGTTGTTGGATGTAACTTGCTAACGAAGTATTTGTTGATTTATGTTCGACAAATATTTTCAATATTTTTACAAGTAGTGTAATGCTTTGGAAGTGGCGAGATAATTTCGTGAATCATTTTAGCACTACTGTGCAAGGATAGTTTCATTAATAATTTAATTAAATTACAATAAATATGAAGTATATTTGTAGAATCGTAGGTCATATAATATCATATCCAAAAATTATGTGTTTATTTTGCGTATGTTACTACTACTCTGGTATTAGTGAACTTGTCTTCTAAGGTAAGTTTGCTTATGTCCTATCTCTCCAATATACAGATATTTAAAATAACAATTTTGTCAGTGGCATTGTCTAATGCTGTAAGTGCATCAGCGAGTCTGTGCATGGAGGTGCCAGAAGTCTAAAAAGAGGATGGAAAGCTTATTAGGATACATATTTGAAAGGAGAGTGTGCAGGACATTAAGAAGTAGTGTTCTAAAATATGCTAAGCAGGCCACCATAAGCCATTAATAACTTAAAATATATCTTACTTTTAGTTTTGTATCTTGCTTATATGTACAAAATATAGGTTAGGTTAAAAGGCACTAGGCCACGAATTATTATATTAGGAGATAAGACATCAGTAAACTTAGAAGACAAGTTCACTAACATCACAATAACAGAAAACAAATACAATAGAATCACATGTGCACAATTGTTCTGCGCCACTGGCACTTTCTTTAGTAGTATCTCTCTCTACTCACTCCAGTGGTACAACAAAATTTTGCACTTATCATTCTATTGTATTTCTTTACTACTACTTTGATGTTAGTAAATAGAATAGAATAGAAAATATCCTCATTTGTAAAAATAATATTTACAAAAAGGCGAAGCTAGGACCTCATAGCCCTTTCTTACACTAATCTCAAAACCTTAACTTTAATCTTAGTGAACTTGTCTTCTGAGGTAAGTTTGTTGATGTCCTATCTCTCCTAATATTCTAATGTACAACATTTATGATTGTTATCAATCCATTTTTTTCTGATATTAAACTCAAATACATACTTTTCATTCCTTCAATGGGTAGTGTTAAAAAATCCAAGGTGAACTTTGAAAGTGAAAGCTTGTATATGAAATTTGAAAGCCCACTTAGTTTATAAATAATTTAAAAAGTGTATAATGTAAAAACCAAAACTTCTTTCATATGATTAAATCACAAACAATTCACCAAATTTACCAAAATGACAATAAACATATTATTTAGGGTTGACTTACCTTTCAAGCCTATACAATATTTGCGCTTTTAGCTCTTTCAGTTGAAAAGTTAGATTTCCAACTGAATTTACAGTTTTTAATGCCTCCTGAATTTGATTTAATCGGTATTGGCAATAAGCTTTCTCCAAAATTAAATCCCTAAAACAGTACACAATAAAAGTACTTTAAAAGAACTTTTTAATAACTGAACATAGTTCGATTAGGTTTACATTTTTCACTAAACACATGAACTGCAAGTTGAATCCTGGTGTACACTATTAACTGAAAGTGATTAATCTTGGACTGCTATTATTTCCAAGATTAACTCAAAGTGATTAATCTTGGATCCTCTACGGTGGCATGTTTGGTGACACTTCCCTCCGTCTGAGCTCCATACAAATTTAACTCGGAAATATCCTTTAAAAATCCTAAATAAATGAACTACAAGCCCTTCATAGTATTTTCAGAATAAAACAGACCTTCAGTCAATCAATTGGGACTTATAATTCCACTTTTTTTGAGGGCTGCAATAATTTTGCAATTCACAATTTGCAAACTCATTTATCATAGGATAATAATCATTCTTAAATGCACATACATATACACAAATACAAAGGTACAGAGTTACTGGGACATCTTCAAAATATACATCAAATAAAACAGATACAAATAAAATGAAACAAGTTATACATAAATGAAAATAATAGCAATATTTGTTGTAGAGGGTGCTTTTATCTTAGGGTCTAGTGTCTTGCAAATATTTATCCACTTTGTAGGCAGATGACACCACTTTGCTCAGTAAAGGAAACACAGCAGATGAACTAAGTATCAATGCCTACATATCATTAAACATAACCTATGACTACTGTGCCTCAAACGACCTCGTGGTGAATCCACTCAAAACCAAACAGATCAACTTTGGTAAAAGAGCCCAGCACACCCCAGCTCTACCCGATGTATCTCTAGAGGAAAAGAGTAAACTCCTGGGCCTTACTCTAGATTCCAAACTAACCTGGAGCCCACATATCCACGAGCCGTGTAAAAAACTAAACTCTGCTGTATATGTGGTAAGAAGGATGAAACAAATAGGCACAACAGATTTAGCTAAAGTGGCATATCATGCACTTCTGGAATCCCACTTTAGGTATGGAATCGCTGTTTGGGGGCAACCTCCTCACCATCCAGAAGGCAGCAATAAGATCTCTGGCAGAACTCGGCTGGCAAGAATGCTGCAGAGAAGCATTCAAACATCTAAGAATCAAGACAGTTGTTGCTATTTACATCCAAGAAGTGAAACGGATCAAATATTATCTTTCCTCACCATAGAACAACATTATTTGAAAAGAAACCGACTTACATTGGTTCAAGACTCTACAACCAACTACCAAATGAAATCAGGACTCTGACTGGACGTGCTCTAAAACAAAAACTTGACACCTGGTTGACAGACCGACCCATCTACTCCATCGAAAAATTCTACACAAATACCAGAGGATGACCTTCAGAACTATTGTTATTTTACCTTTGTAACTGACACCATTGCTTTTCTTAAAGAAACTGTAAATAAAGATTATGATTGATTGATTGATTAAAACTTTGCTATTATTGTTTTTTTTATTTTTTACTACGGCAAAAAAATTTATTTATTACTACGGCAATTGATGTTGTGGAGAATCTTGCTGAGCATTGTTAAAAGCATATAGTGGGCTTTTTTAAATTAGGGTAAAACCTTGGTTGTGCTATTCAAATCTTAAATTATCTCTTATGTTAAAATTGTGGGTGAGACTGAATTCACAAATTTGGTCGGTCACAGTTGATTTTAATCACCTCATAAACATATACAGTACACTTGGCAGTATTTAAATCTAAAACTGTCTGATTTTCGGTGAACAACTAGTTGTTTTATTTTTCTGAGGTACTGCTCATAGTATACTCTTTAGTGTGCTTATTATTCTATTAAATTTATTTTGTTGTCCTCCAACAACAATTCTATATCTTAATATTGATTCAACACAGACATAATATACAGAACATGTGCACTGTGAGAAAATACTAACAAGGTTCCAAAGGTTATAATATCATGCGCAGTGCTTCACAAAATCGCAAAACACCTTAATGATGTATTGATATGGAAATAGGAGATGAGATTGCTCCTGTTGAAGAGAACCATGTTCCAGTGCAGCACTGTGAGACTGAAGCTACTAAAAGCCACAGAGAAGAAAATAATAATAAATGATGGTTTTATTGTTTTATTTTAATATTATTTATTTATTTTGAGGAAGGAAAGAGGAGTTGGATTAAGGTAACAACCATTTATTATAATAAACAAACTTAAGCTAATACAAATGTGTGAAGGTTTAGATCTGTTCTATATCTGGATATCCGTCTGAGTTGATTTGTCAAATATTACTTTTAGAGTTTTTCCTCATAAAATTCTTTTTTTCCAATTTGTATTCTGTTTAATTCCATCAGCTGTAGAAGCACAATTATTTGGAGCTGAGGGTACTGCAATCATCAGTGTCATACTGAGTCCTTAGTATCAGTTTCATATTTTGCTCCCTTTACTGAACTTTTTCTAACTTTTGTGCAATAATTGAAGATATTGCTATCTGATCCGTGTTTGCCTCTTTTTCTCCAAAAGAATGCTCAAGAATTTTACCAACAGTAACTTTTCTGAGCACTTTACAAAAGACCTGATTTTTCTCTTTATTAATGAGTTCTACAAAATCCTTCTTCCAACATTTTTATTTAATGGGTTTATTTTCCGTAGACTTTAAATCAATTTGTTTCTTTACAGTAGTTTTTATACTACCTAACATTATTTCAACTGTGTATTTATTTATTTATTTACCAACGGTTACACCATTTACAATAGTTTACAATATTAATTTTAGTTATACAATTGGTACAGGATGGCACAGCAAGATAAAGCTTGGTACAAGCTAACACATGAATTTTGACTCCCTTCTGACTTTTCATGCTTTTTTAACTTTCTTTTTGTGTGTGCAAATTTATTAAAGTCAGATAAGGGAGTTGACAAAGGCAAAAACTGAGTGTACTTTCATGATGTAAAATAAGTGCATCGCAATATGTAGAGCAAGATGAAACAATAAATAATGCAGAGATGACTATGAGTGATAACAACAACAATGACCACATGAATCTACAATAAGTACAGAGGCAGAAAAAGACTATGAAAAGCAATAACAATAATATGTAACCATGAGAACTAAGTACAAATAACGTGCGTCTTGAAGTGGAGAGCTAAGGGCGGATAGATAACTATAACAAGATAGACTATATATGAAAACGATAACGATAATAAATAACTAAGCGGTACAGGAACAAAGATAGACTATGAAAGCAATAACAAAATAAATAGCCTTAAGAACTAAGTAAAGAACATGCGTCTTATATGTAAACTACAAATAACAATAATAATAATGAACGACCAATAAATAATAATAACAAAGGTAGACTATGAAAAATGACAATAAACATAAGAATAAGTACAGAGGACATGCAACTTAAAAAACAATTTTAAACACATTCCTTCTAAAGGAAGACGATGTTTCGTTGAAAAAGTCAATTTTTGACGCAACCTCGTTCCCAAGACGCTGCAACCTGGCCAGACCGCTATTGAAGGCATAGTTCGTTGGGAGGTGTGTATGTGCGAACAGGTGCGAAGATCTGGTCCCTCTCGGAACGAGGAAGTTAATCTGCTGTAGCAAGTTGGCAGAGTCAATATCACCGTTGACCAACTTGTGTAGGAAAACTAGGTCCAGCAGCTGACGTCTAAGATGGAGAGGCTGAACGTTGAACTGTTCCTGGAGCTCCAAGATTGGTGAGTTACGATAGTCATAACCAAGGCGAACACCCAAAACACGAAGAAAGCGGGTCTGGACTCTGTTGATCGATTCGATGTGGCCAAGCTGGTAAGGCGACCAGATAGTTGATCCATACTCCAAGATTGGTCGGACGAGGGTCTTATAGAGTACCACCAATGCTTGTGGAGATTTGAAGTCTCTTGTGGATCTTAGGATAAAGCCCAAGAGGGTGTTTGCTCTTGAGATGACGTGATTGATGTGCTCAACAGGGCTAAAGGAAGTAGTGAATATTACGCCAAGATCCTTAACACGATCCTCTCTTCTCAGGACTTCACCACCAATACTGTAGTCAAAAGTGGAGAGTACAGCAAGTCTTGTGAATGAGACGGCATGACACTTAGCTACGTTAAGTACCATAGAGTTCAAGCACACCAAGCCTTAACATTAACAACATTAACAAGGGACCGTTGCAGACTCTCCTGGTCTGTGGATGAAGAAATCCGGGCAAATATCTTAAGGTCATCAGCAAACATCAAGCACTCGGAAGTCAGTGCATCAATGATGTCGTTAATAAAAGCATTGAAAAGCAGAGGACCTAGGTGTGATCCCTGAGGAATGCCAGATATAGCCCTAAAGGGCGGAGAGAAAGACCCCTCACACTTGACAATTAAGTACCGATCCTCCAGATAGCTTGACAACCATTTGATAATATGGATATTTTCCACTTGTTTTCCAAGAGCACGAGAGTATTGTTATGTTATCGTGCCCCATGCTTTGATGACACAACTTCTGGTACTTCTGAATTCTTCTAAAACAACATCATGTTCTGTCAAAATGTAAAAAAACAAACCTCTATCAAACTTGTTTTCTTTCTTCTCTTCTTCGCTTAATGAAGATGTTTTGGCGATGCATGTGACCGATATCTAGGCAAAAAAGTGGTGAGTGAACAACAATTTGGAGTAGGGTGGGGACATACAGGTCGCAGCGAGTAATAACTTGTGTTCTTCTGGATTGATCCGGATTATGCAGAGTATTTATTCAGAACATGTTGAAACTTTTTATTCACTTTATTTTAAGAAACTACTTTACCTAATAAGTAAGAACTCCATAGAAGGTACTAAACTTTATTTACTTCACCCAATGCCAGGTAATTGAGATATCGGTATCGTTTTGCCATGTTAAAGGCAATATAGAAGTCGGTATCTAGTTGGTCTTTGTTATTTGCTAATATCAGGGCTATATCATCCGCATAAATTACAATGTCACAATGGTTCTGAAGGCAGCTGGGAAAGTCATTATAAGAGGATGTATAAAACTGGCCCAAGGTTGGAGCTTTGAGACACTTCTCTATTGACTAATAGTTGTTTAGACTGCTAAGTGTTCATTAAACTATAACTAAGCAATATAGTTAAGGCATTACTTAGTTACGTAGTTAGTTAGCATAGCAGAAGTAAAGGTTATGTTTAACTGCATAAAACATATGAGGAACACAACAGTTGTTGGACATTTGCCATCATTACGTGAAAAAACAACGGTGCATAAAACAGTTAAGTAAAGTCTATAAGAAAGTCCAACTCACAATCTTTTTTATAATGAAATAAATTCATGCAAAACTCATTAAATACATAAACAAGAATAAATGGTTGGAGAGTGCAGTAAAAGTTACATATAAAAAAAATGGTATGGGACAAAAAATAGATCATACAACCATGCATATTTATCTTTAAAAAGTTACAATTGAAAATTTAGATCAATTATGAAAACGTTTTAAAAAAATCTTAAGCTACTATATTCATAGTACAAAACACTTTAAATGATTAATATATAATTGATTTAAAAATATACTTACGTAGATAATTTTGGTTGTTTATTGATGGCCTGCAAAGCTTCTGAAAATTTGTCCAATTGAATAAGTGATACGATCTTACAGTGAAATGCTTTTGCCTCTTCTGGATAATGATGTAAAACTGAAAACACAACATAACAATAACCATAACATAACTAAATTGCATTCAGATTCAAACCATTTACTCAATATTTTACAAAATGTAAGAAAATACAAATAAACCCATGCATGGACTATGGCTATGTGTTTAGGGGTGAGTTTTATCGCTTGAAAAGAATGATGTAATTTAGGGAAAATGCTAAACTAAGATTTTCAAATCCAACAGTAATAATTGAATAATAATAAACATAAGTATTAGCATTGGGTTCCAGATGTATATCGCGTGGTAATCTGTTACTAACAAAATTATGACTACTGATCTGTTGTTATTTTGAAACCACATTCTTACTAAACCATATAAAGTAGTAGTCTATTAAGTGTTACTTCTCTGTCATGTTACTTTATTGATGCACTGAAAAAACCCTTCGATGTTTAATATTTCCAGTAGCGTGGTCCAAGATCTTACGTAAAAAATCTTGAATGGAAAAGCCAAGAAACCCCCAAATTCTTTTCTATTTGATAAAAGAAGTAAGGAGCCAAATGTCAAATGTCACATGGAAGGCAGTGCTTAGTGCTGTTAAAAAATAAAAACGGGAATTTTTCACAATTTTGAAAAAATAAGACATGTTAGGATACAAAAACTTAAATTTATTTGGTTATTTAACATCAGAAACCATGTCAAAAATAAATAAATTTTATAGTAAAGACCATAATAAAATGAAACCTTTAAATTTTGTCTTTGGAAGTAGATTTTTTGTAGGCTTTCAAGAACGTCCTTCTTTGCTGATTGTCAGAACGTGTTTTCGATTAGCCTCTACAATCTGCAGCAACACCTGTTTTTTCTCCTGATCATTTGTTACTTATTTACTATATTTACTTTCATTTTATTTACTATATTGTTTGCCTCTTTAAACTGTTCCCATTTTGTACTTTGGCCGATGTCGGTAGAATTCCTCATCACAATTGCTCAATCACATATCTCATAAATAATGATGGTCATGTCGTTGAGTTGATTTACATTCGGTAAGTTTAATATTTGTTAATTATTCAGAGATATATTTTTCTTTTTTATTTAAATTAATTGTTGTTATGTTTTTGTAATTTATTTGTTGATTTTAAGTTTTTTTGTAAATATTTATTGTTCAAATTTTTATTATTTGTTATTGATTTACTATAGTTTAAAAAATTGTTTGATAAATAAATTTCTATTGATTGTACCGTAGATAATTGATTATGATTATGTTGATGAAACTTGAACATATCAGTCCTGATCCAGAAGAAAGCTTAAATAGTGCCAATAATACATGGACATTAAAAAATAACTTTATATCAATTTAAAGGAGGAAGTATTTTAAAACCCTAATAAAATTGTTTTCTACTCCTACAATAATATGATTTATTTAATTATTTATTTTTAATTAATCTGCTAAATTAACTGTAAATGTCGTTTGTTTTCCCTTCACTTGTCTGTAATGATGATTTTTATGATCTTTGAGAGCACTTTAATTATTTATTGAATATATTTACATAACTGAAGTTATTATTGTTTGTTACTGTTTCAATTTGTTGTTGTTACTTCTATATTTATATAATTTAATTTAGTTGATCTCTTAAATAGCATTTCTGCTAAAGAGATTATTTTAAGATGCAATGTAAATTAAACTATAAAAAAAATAATAAAAAATTTTTGATTTTTTTGAAATTTTTGAATTTTTAATTCAATTAGATGCTTGTTTAAAAAGCTTTGCTTAATGATTAGCTTAGTAACCAATAAAATTGATCTACTATTAGCAAAATCTGCCAATTCATATTCACCACTAAGTAAATTGGTATTTCCTCTGATCATCCTAGTCAGTTCAGGGACAGATATTTTATTCACGATGCTCACTTTGTTTTCACTTTCTTGGAAAAAAGTGATAATCTAACCAGTTTGTCAAATAGATACCACAAATAAGGCTGAAAGGCTTTTTTAATGGTTTTAGCTATCTCTCCATCAAATAGGCTGTATTTCTCAGTGTCTTTCTAAAAAATTATGTCGTTGAAAGCTACATTGGCGCTGATTGGAGTCTCAACCCAGTTTTTCACGTACAAAAGTGCTCCAAAACGGACAAGTCTGTCAAAGTTTTTTTCTTCTTGTCTGTGTGAGATGGTAAACTCCTTGCCCTTGGAAAAGGTACAATTTATATACATAAATAAACATAGCCATCTACCAAGCGTGTTATATAGGCCCAGTTGCTCTCCAGCAAATCTTTTCTATTGGTTGTCCCAACACCAAAAGCGTCAGTTTAATAAGTTCCCTGTAGTCATCTCGAGGATGATATTTCTTACTAAGATGATGTATGAAGGACTCGATGGTGCTTCTCCAGGGGAAAAATGTAATGGTGTATAATCTGATTGATCAACTGCGTTCCCTGATTCTTTAAACCTTTTAAATATCGGAATTTTAGGAAAGCTTGAAGGTCCCAAACATAATGTAAATACTTTTCAGTATTTACATTATGTTTAATGTTATGTGATTATTTCAGTTATGTGATGGCGACATGGCAAACATAGAAGTTCTTTGTTTAGCTTATTTTCAATGAAAGTGCACGCACCACTCTTGACACCAGTATTTACGGCTGTTGTGTCAAAGTCCATACCAATAACCTTATCATCAATTTCCAAGAGTTTTAAATACTGCATCTCCAGTGTTTGAACCTGTTCCATTAGCCAATTTTTCCACCTCCAGTAGTTTTCCTTTCCACCAGCATAAAAAAGTGTTAAATAGCCAAAAGTAATAGGAGTTTATCATTTAACTAAGTGCTAGTAAAAAGAGCACATTTAGAGTAACGAAGGAAAAAATTCCACCATACTTAGGATGAAATATAAAAACTTACCTTAAATATGGTAGTTTTTTGCACTCCATAGCATAGTAGTCTACATTTAAATTAAATTCTAAGTTCTGTTATCCTATATAAAGTAATTACTACAGACACATTAGTTCTGATAAAAAATAGATTGAGATCATTGTATCTATCTATTTAGATAATATTTACAGATAACTTCTTGACTTTACGAATATTGTATTCTGTACCAAACAAAACTGGGAAAAGTAACCAGCCTCTCGGTGTAAAGTTTGGTTCAGTAACACCTTTACTACAAACCCCTGGTCTACAATACTTCTTTCTGAAGAACACCATATGAAATAGGTTTTGTTACCTTCATATTTGTCTTGCTTATTTAAAAACTTAAGTATAAGATCACCAGTTGAATCAACACAATACCTCCCCTATCCAGTGTTTTTTAGTGACTTTTCTCCTTCCTTCAATAAGCAACCAAACTCAAGGCTGTATATTTCCTTCAATAATATTTAATATTTCTTCTTCATCTTTCTTTACATTATCAATTGCTTCAGATATTTGATAAAAAGAAGCAATTGAAAGAGCAAAAGAGAATGAAGAACTACGGTTGAAGAACTCATTTTTGGCTAGTGAGGTAATTGATCTTCGTGAGAGAATGAGACATCTCGAACAATACTCCCGAAGAAACAACTTAGAAGTGAGTGAAGTTCCATCGTAACGAGATGAGTGTGCCCAACCTGGTGAAGGACATAGGAGCAGCTCTGGGTGCTCTCGTGCTCGAGAGTGACGTAGCGGCCGCACATCGTGTACCTACGTTCAGGAAAGACCGAGAACCATCGTTGGTCATCCAGTTCAACAACAGATCTACCAGGGATAAATGGCTGGAGAAGTACCGTGAGATGAAGCAGTTCTCCGCCCAGGACGTCCACCGGAACTTTCCCAACAGAAGAGTGTTTATAAACAGTCATTTGTCACCTGAAAACAAACAGTTTCTCGCCAAGCTGAAACAAAAGTGTCGGGATGTCGGATACAGTTTTGCATGGTGCAGGGATGACAAGTTTTTTGCAAGGAAGGCACCTGGGGAAAACGTCATAAAGATCAACTCATACGCTGATATTGACAAGTTAAAATGAAGAGACAGCAAAATTTGTGGACTATCAAGTTTGGTAAATCAATTTTATATCCTATGTTAAGTAACTACAGTATAGATATACTCTTTTTTGTTTATTTTTGTATATAAGTATAATTAGGACTATTTTTAATTTTTAAATGATAAAATGGAAATGAATAAAACAAATAATATAAAAGATTTTTTGTCAGGGAGCAGGTTCAAATGATATAAACTTATTACACACAAATATAAGAAGTTTAAGAAAAAACTTTAACGCTTTTCTATTGGAGCTAAGTCAAATAAAGTCGAAAATCAGCATAATTGTTTTAAGTCAACTCTGGATTATTAACAGTGATGAAATATCATTTTACAAAATTCCAAATTTCAACATGTTTTGTTATTGCAATGACACTTACAGAGCTGGAGGTTTTATGTGCTTTATATCACAAGATATCATTGCAACACAATTAGATGTAAACTTTACAGGTGCCGATACTCTTTTATTGAAAATAAAGCAGGGAAATAAGTTCTTTAATTTGTTTTGTATATATAGATTACAAAGTATCGCAGAAAATATATTTTTAGAAGATCTGAATAATTTTGTTTCAACAATGTATAATAATACTATTTTAGTTAGGGATATCAATATAAGTATACTTAATAACAATCAAGTAGTGCATAAGTATCTTAACATTCTTCATAGTAATGGATTTTCTTAATCCATTAGTATGAAAAAATACTAAGTAAAAATTTACAGATAAACCTACCCGAATTACAGACATATCTGAAACCTGTATAGATCATGTTTTCTTTCATTAGGAATAGTTGTTTAAATAAATATGTTTAAGAGTGAAGTTTTTTATATAAATTTAACAGATCATTGTTTCATAGGCTTAAAAGTAGAATCGTTTAATAAAAATAAAGAATTAAATGAAACAATTCCCCAAACTCAAATATTCAAATTAGATTATAAACTATTGAGTGAAAAATTGCAGTGTTTTGACTGGAATTTTTTGTACAATGAGAATGATGTAAATATATGTTTCAATAAGTTTCTTGAAGTATTGTTGGATATTGTAAATAGCTGTAACATAGTTGAATATCAATCTAAAAATATTAAAAATGCAAAATCAATCAGTCCTTGGATAAATAAAGAATTGTTAACTAAAATAAATAAAAGGAAAAACTGTACAAGAGATATAAGCAAAGGCCATACGACATAAATTTCAGTAATTATTATAAACAATTTTGCAACAAACTTTCTTGTGAAACAGATGAGACTAAAAACATATTTTATGTCAAAGAATTTGAAAAATGCCACGGTGACTCGGCGATGCAATGGAAAATAATTAACAGTATAACTGGTAGAGGTGCGAAAAACAGTGTCGAAAGGGTTGAGTTAGATAGTGGGAAATAATTGTTGAACCAGAAGAGGTGGCCAAAAAGCTTAATGAATATTTTTTGGGTGCACAGTCCAACAATGCTGATAACAGTGTGGAGCGGCGGCCTTTGGACGTACCACATACAGTCAATTCTTTTTTCATCTCTCCCACTACAGAAATGGAGGTACTTTCAGTCATAAAAAGTTTAAAAAACAAAAAATCCTCTGGTTTCGATTGCATTAATGTATCTTTAGTTAAAAAAATCTCACAAAAATGTCTCTTATACTGACACACATAATTAATTTAAGTTTTTTAAATAGCATTTTTCCTGAAAAATTAAAACAGAGCATAGTTGTACCAATTCAAAAGAAACCCTCTTCAATCAAACTCGACAACATGACACCTATTGTCAACCTTTTCGAAAATTATAGAAAAAATAATGAAATTATGACTAGTTAAATATCTAGACAATTTAAATTTTTGATTAACAATCAATACAGGTTTAGGAAAGGTACGTCAGCTGAGGATGCACTATTAAAAGTAACAAACATGATTTACAGCAATTTGAATAATGGGAATAAGACAGCCGGCCTTTTTATAGATTTTTAAAACGCTTTTGATTTGGTTGACCATTCAATTCTCTTAGCAAAGTTAGAAGAGTGAGAGGAATAAATGGTTTGAGACATTTTTGACAGGTAGAAGGCAGCAAGTTAAAATAAAAAATGTTTTAAGCTCACCACTTCCTGTTACAGCAGGTGTGCCACAGGGATCGGTACTATCAGCAACTCTTTTTTTGATTTTTATACACAATTTATTAGGTAAAGGCTTTGTTGGTATTCCAAGTGCATTTGCAGATGATATAGCATTTTTTTATACTGAAAAAACTATTCATACTCTCAAAAACGGTAAATGATTTAGAAATGTTAAGGGATTGGTGTTTTGAGAATAAAATGAGAATTAATGTCAGCAAATCAAAGTATGTAAATTTTGATTTCAAGGGTTTTAATTTTGATTTAGTTTTTAAATTTCATGATTTTAATTGTAGGCCTACAGGCCTACTCGCAATAATTTTCTCTGCTTAAGTATTGAAAAGGTTGATCATTTTAAGTATCTTGGTATTTTACTAGATGAAAAATGTATATGGGAGAAACACACCACTTCACTTTGTTGCAAATTAAAGTCTAATATCAGAACATTTTATTTAAAAAAAAAGTATGCAGTGAAAGTTTAATAGTAATTTGTATTAAGCGTTGATTCATTCTAGATTACAATATCCAATTCAATGTTGGGGAGGAACTTTTAAATATAATATAGAAAAATTAACAACAACTATAATAAAATAAACTATAATAACAAATAAAATAAAAAAATAAAATAAAAACAACTCAAAATAACTTTATTCGAATCATTTTGGAGAAAATAGAATATAATGAAAAAATGAATTTAATTAAAAAAAGATTTTTAATTGTTATATAATATAAACAATATATAATATATAAACAAATATTTTTTCAGAGTGAAAAATATGTTCGCAACAAAGATAGATTTGATTTACCTACTTGTAATGATAAAAAATATCAAGACTTTGGAAGTGTCTAGAAAGAAAGTTTATTTAAATATACTTTGGTTAGTAACAAAATTAATTTTAAACCAAAAACACATTTTTTGCTGAACAAATTTTAAAATATGCTGTTTAATACAAAATTAAAATAGTCAATGCTCTCCAAACTTTAACCTATTTATACAAATATTCTATCATACAGTGTTTTTTAATTTTAAACGTGAATTAATAAAATTAAAATAGAATAAGCGGAAGTGTAAAAAGTGTTGTAGTAAAATTAGTTAGCCTTCCTGACTTCAATGCAAGTTACACGGGTCCAAATCCTGGGAAGTCTTGGAACTAAATTTAGGTTGATGGGTTTGGACCATTGTCCCATTACAACATTAGAATAACAAGAAAAAATACAATTGGCATTGAATAACAGGTAATTATGCAATTTCTTGCCACCTCTGAAAATACAATTTCATGTTAAAAAAGTGATGAAAAATGAGTGTATATCTCTTGAGGAGTATTATTTCATCCGCGGAAAACTCGTTTTTTTACCGAAAAATTGAAAAACTAGTTTTTATCTAATAATGAAAAAACAAATTTTTTAAAAATCTTTATTTTAACAAAAAAATTTGTTATCCATTTCTCGTGTTTTTTTTATGCTGAACACAAATATATAACTGGTTTTGTAGTAAAATTATTTTTTCAGCTCGAAAAATGCATTTTATACTGACATAACCAAACATAACCTAACTTATCCTAATTGTCTATTTCTCAAAAAAAATTCGTAATTTGCGTTAAATTCGAGCGTTTGGCCTCCGTGACGGCCTGCCGGCCGTCACTCCAGCGGGAATATAGGTGAATTCGGTTTTTGTGATTATTAGTTGTTGTATATAATGATCGTGTAATGGCCGCTAACCGCGATCCGCCATGATAGTAGTTTTTCCGTTATTTCTCGAGAAATATTTGTAATAGACCAAAATAGTTTTTAAATTTGTATTCAGCGCAAAAAAAAATCAAAATAAAAAATATGATTAAAATACCATTTAAATTAACGGAAATATGACAAAAATATTAAAAGTTGTGATTTTGGTTTTTTCGAATTTTTCAGTATAATACGTTATTTCCGTGGAATAAAAAGCATATCTCGTGAAAATACAGCCAATTCTAGACCCATTTCAAGCAAAATGTTCCAAATTTGTTTGGTGGCAAGAAAGTGCATAGTTACCGAATAACATAATAAATGTTAACAAATAAAAAAACACTTTTTTTCTCAGTCTAACCTAAAATACTATTTAAATATCTTTCACAAGAATTTGTAATTCACATGGCCTTCATTGCAACTCAGGAGCATGGCCTTCAAGAGGCTTACGCGCTTTTCCTACAGCAATTCCCTAAGTTGTACACAAACTTGTAGGCCTCACTTATTTGGAGATAGATGTGGCCGATTATAATGATAGGCCTATGCATACAGATGTGGTATGTTACATGATTTGCTATAACAGTGGTTTTGTTAGGTTTTTGTGATAAATAACTGTCGTAGAAATGAATAGTTTTCTTGTTCAGTATGAAGAATAAGATTAAATAAATTGTCAAAACTTAATAAAAAATAGTAAAGATACACATGGTAGCTAACTAATCGAAAAAAAATACACTATGCTGGAAAGACGGTTTTTAACTAGTAAATTGTTGTTTTCTGGGTATAAAAACTGTCACATTTCATAATCACATTAAAATATAGTCCATTTCAAAACAAAAATCCAGATTTTCTTGGGGGGACTTAAATAGCAAGAAACAGCATTAATACAAAGTCAGAAAATAACAAATATATATAGAAATAATACTGGTTAAATTACCTTTTTTCCTGTCAACAGTTCTTCAAACATAATCTGCTATGTACATTTCGAAGCATAGAGCTTCATCATCAGGCTTTCCAAAAACATCACTATTTACATTACACTAAACTTTAAAATATAAACATTTAAACATATTAACATAGCACATTTGCCGGCCGGCGATAGACACCAACTGATGACCAATGAGCAGGTAACGAACTCAAACATGTTAACCTACTCCCACCTGTTGACCTTGGACTTTAATTATATTGATTTTCTTCCTTTGTGACTGCAAGTTCATGTTAACATGTTTGAGTTCGTTACCTGCTCATTGGTCATCAGTTGGTGTCTATCGCCGGCCGGCAAATGTGCTATGTTAATATGTTTAAATGTTTATATTTTAAATGTTTTTAATGTTTAGTGTAATGTACATAGTGACGTTTTTGGAAAGCCTGATGATGAAGCTCTATGCTTCGAAATGTACATAGCAGATTATGTTTGAAGAACTGTTGACAGGAAAAAAAGGTAATTTAACCAGTATTTCTATAATATAACAGTTCTGGAGGCTAATAAAACAAAATGAACAAATATATATTCTGTGGGCAAGATACTGCATTAATACAGTTAACAAATTCAAGAATAATAACAACCTAACGTCATGACTAGCTGTTACCCACATCAATCATACCTAAGTGGTATTGGCTAACCCAACCCACTCTATGTTTTAGAGGACTCCCAATCAAACCGCATTCGACTCAACAGAACAATCATGACCTACGCGAGCATATATTGAAAGGTTAATTTATGGCCTAGCCATACCATGTCATGTCTGATATTATGGTAAAAAAGTTTCCCTTCTAAAATTATTTACCCAGAAAAAAGGCTCCTTTAGGCCATCTTGAGTAAAAATATTCAGATTTTTTATGTGGGACGAAAGTATGTAGTAATCAGAAAACTATGAAACCGAGGACTTTTTTTACTTACCATTACCTTGATTTGAATTAAAAATGTGAATTTACATATTTGATTTGAAGTGAAATAGGCTAAGAGTTTTCTAGATACTCAGTAACTTATCCTACAATGGTATTCTCGTAGTGAATTAAAAGTAATAAAATAAAATATTATATTTACCTTTATTAGCAGATTTGATAGCTCGCTCATAATCACTGTTCAGTCAGTATTTATTTAGTTTCAGCATACAAAACTCCTATTGTGTTGGCAGTCTGAACTGACATGTTGATTGTCAATAGCTTTAGTTTGCCTAAAAAAGTATTGGAATCTGGACCAGTTTTTAAATTAATTAAGAACGATATTTGATATTACTTTTACTAACCTACGAGGTTTTAATAACTGAATTCATTTCCATATGGAAAGAGATAGAATACGCCTTGACCTGTATTGCTTACAATGTTTATAAGTTAGGTTAATATTGGTACTGAATAGTGAATATTGATGGTTGGTTAGGAATATTAGGATAGCGTTTAACAGCTGACGGTGACATGGTGACAGTAGAACGTAGTTGGTGGCAGGCAAGCAGCCTTTTCAGGCATGAGTAAAAGCGAATTAAAATCGATATAAAACTGTATACATCTTTAGTAATATGTTTTCATAGACCTGGTCTAATAGAAGGTCTATGGAACTAATGCATTCAGATTCATTTATTGCTCTTGAAGAAACACAAGCAATAGACATAGTCACAATATCTAAATATATAAAAAGACAAGTCTGATTCACTGACTGATTCAACATCGTCCAGCAATAAAATCATAAAAGAATAGAGACTGACATTTAGTACATATGTTATTCTTATGCCCTGAAGGTGCACTAAAAGAGAATTTTCCAAGGGGTACAAACAGCCCCTCAGAATTTCCATTTTTCCATACGAATAACATTGGGTTAATTTTAGTATTGATTATATTAATATTGATAAGAACAAGTAGAATACTAATATGTACATGCAAATATAATTATACATGCGTAAACTTCTAAACTAAGTGATTACAGTTGAAACACATGTTTTCTATAGGATGTTTTAAGTTTACTGATTGAAATTAAGGCCGAAGAATGCTTTGCAATTTTTACGGACTCACTCTTTATTATACATACATCACCACATACATGTGGTGATGTATGTATAATATAAAAGAATTTTGGGCTTTTTGTTTGTCATTCTGTTTTTATAATTACGCGATGCGACTAACAAACAGCTGAGTAATAGTTATAGAATTTGACAGTTGTTTTGTTTGAAAGAGGGAAATTGAAATTTGACAAACTCTGATCTATGGAAAAGAAAGGACGGTAAATGAAACTTGATTCTCACAACATATCCTCATTGGTTGTTACCTATAAATGCAAACCAGTAAACCAGTAGTCAAGTTTAAACTTGAAAGCTCCTTGATAAATTGTGAACGTATCACGAATACAAGGTTGTTCTGTGTTGAACGTTGAATACTTGGATTCTAGTTAGGTAAATTGTTCTTCATATTTTGAAATCAAGATAAACATTTGGCTTACAAAATATTCTAAAACAAGTGCGAATTTTAATATTTAACTGGAAGATGTCTTTACTGAGCCACGTCCACGTTGGACCAAATGACACAGAAAATCATGTACGGACCAAACAGTGTAAGTTAACCCTGTAGTTTCAAAAGCATTAGTTGTATATACTGCCATTGATATTTAGGTATGCAATTTCCATGGTATTTTGTTACACATAATACACATAAAACCATTTTCTGTGATAAAACAATCATATTAAATATCATTTTCTTGAGAAGTACTCACCAAAAACTAAACAAGTCATTTCAATAGGCCTAGCAGGTATTTATGCAGTTTCTTGCCACCAAACAAATTTAGAACATTTCGCTTGAAATGGGTCTAAAATTGGCTGTATTTTCGCGAGATATGCTTTTTATTCCGCTGAAATAACGTATTATACCGAAACATTCGAAAAACCCATTGTTACAACTTTTAGTATTTTTGTTATATTTCCGCTAATTTTAATGGTATTTTAATCATCTTTTTTATTTTGGTGTGTTTGTTTGCGCTAAATACAAATTTGAAAACTATTTTGGTCTATTACAACTATTTCTCGAGATATAACGGAAAAACGATCGCAGCGAATTGTGATTAGTGACCATTATGCGATCATTATATACAACAACTATTAATCACTAAAACTAAATTCACCTATATTCTCGCCGGAGTGACGGCCGGCAGGCCGTCACGGAGGCGAAACACTTGAATTTAACGCAAATTACGAATTTTTGTTGAGAAAATAGACAGTTAGGATATGTCAGTAAAAAATGAATTTTTCGAGCTGAAAAAATAATTTGGTAAAACTGGAAATGATAAGACACAAGCGATTTTGGCCAAAAAAAATTTTTTTCCCCTTGATTTCGACCTGCTGAACACGAATCCGCTAACCATTTTCCGCGGAAACCACCCCCTTCCCCCAGAAAAATAGGAAAAACGCGGAAAAACCTTTTTCGGTCGAATACAACATGTGGCATATCTAAATTGACTGTTTTTTTACGCTGAACACGAATATGCAATCGGATTTTCTCTACAATCAATATCACGCGAGAAAATAACGATGTTATGAAGAACTACTTTGTGCGCGGAGGAAGGCGGCTCGAGGCGCATGAGTACACCGCGTCGCGTTCACCACTCGCGGACGGCCCGTTTTGCCAGTGACTGTGTTGCTAACCTAACCTAACACGAAAATGCAATCGAATTTTCTCTTGCGATCAATATTAAGCGGGTTAAGGTTCACGGTTTTGGCCGAAATCCTTGGGTTGGGTTAGGTTAGGTTAGGTTAGCAACACAGTCACTGGCAAACGGCCCGTCCGCGAGTGGTTGAACGCGACACGGTGTATTCCTGCGCTCGAGCCGCCCTCCTCGCACACAAAGTAGTTCCTCATAACATAGTTATTTTCTCGCGTGATGTTGATCGTAGAGAAAATCCGATTGCATATTCGTGTTCAGCCGTAAAAAAAACAGTCAATTTAGATATGCCACACTGACATTTTCTGCAAAAAAATTATTTTTTAACATTTTCCGATTTTTTCCGGCGGTTTCCGCGGGAAAACGATTTGCTGGGTTCGTGATCAGCAGGTCGAAATCAAGGGGAAAAAATTTTTTTTTGGCCAAAATCGCTTGTGTAAACTCCTCATGAGATATAAACTCATATTTCACCACTTTTTCAACATGAAATCATGTTTTCAGAGGTGGTAAGAAAGTGCATAATTACTGCCTTAGTATGTATATATTTCTTTACTATCTACGGCTGTGGAATTTTAACATCATATTCATACGTTTTTGAGGGACAATGTCCAAACACCCTATGGTACCAATATTTTAATTTGTAGTTTTTTAACATTAAAAACTGTCCATATTTTTGCTATAAAAAGATATTTTAAATAAACTCAAATGAAAAAATTTAAATATATATTTTGCCATCATCTAATGTACTTTTCAAAATATATATACCTAGGCTAAGTTTACTGGGTTCATTTTATCTACTGTTAGTTTTAATGTCGATGTATAAAATTTGTTGTAGCATAATAGCTGAGGTAGTAAATACTGGCCAGTAAATGATTGTAATTGGTATTGTTCACTTCAAAAACTACTAAGTTATTATTTACTATCTTTGCTTCAACATAAACAGTCTATTTACGATGAACAACAACCCCAATCTACAAAAATACTATAATACAACACTTTATTTCACTATAAATAAATAAACTTACAACAAAAACAGTCATTTAGCAACTGTCAGTCAGCAACAGTCAGTCATTCAATGTCCAATAGCTGTCGTCTTTGCTGAAAAATATTGCAAAACTCATTAAATTATAAAGAGGAGAAAGGTGAACTCATAGTATACCAAATTGAACATTAGAATCATAGCTTTAAAATGATACATAACAGAACGTTGAGTTTATTCTTCGTCATCTACTCTAATGGAACTGTATGTCAATAATTACTTCAAAAAAATGAAGACAATTATATGACATTAACTCAGTTCACCATTCCAGAATGGTTTTTGGTTTTTGGCATGTAACTTGCTACCAGGAGAGGAAGAACTTCTAACCAATGGTCGCTAAGACATCAATTATTACACATGATTGCAGTTTTCCGCATGACACAAGTCTACGGGTTACTCTGCGTTAACAAAAGTAAACCCCCCCTTGTAGGTACTGCTAAGGTGCCAACTGACAACAGTTGGTTGCTATGCATTAGGCCACACCAAAAGGATGTTGGTACGTGGACCAGATGGTCTCCATGTGTGCTGTTTCGACGTTGTTTTCGTCTCATCAGGTGTAAATAGGTGAGAGTTTCCTACTCACCATTACATTACAGCGAACTGAGTTGATGTCATATAATTTTCTTCATTTTCTTGAAGTAATTATTGACATACAGTT
>JAQJVL010002182.1:0-25530 GCA_035578905.1 Stictocephala bisonia
TTTTTGAAAAACAAAATTTCTAGTAGGAGTATTTACAAATGACTGGAAACCATTGTTATTCAATAGACTAAGATAGCGATTAGAAATTAGGCTGTTAACAGCTATATTAATATTAATATCGCCTATGTAAATAACATTATTGTTTAAGTTTTCAATGGATTGTGACAATTCTGATAAAAAAATACCCTCAGGTACACTTTGCAATCTATATACACAAAAAATTTTAAAATATAAATTGTTATGTTTAATACTAAGGAGTAGGGTGTCGGCTGCTGTCATTTTCATATCTAATTTACTGCAATCTATTTTGTTATCAACATAACATATAACACCACCAGCTCTGTACGAGTTATTACATTGGGCAAATACATTATAACCAGGAATATTATATAGATTAACTTCATTTGTGTCAATCCAAATTTCACTTAATATAATTATATTAGTTTTGTTATTTATACTATTAAGCTCTAAAATAAATCTGTCAAAGTTTTTTCTCATACTCCGTATATTAGTATAGATAAAATTTAAACTTGTCTCTTTTAAGGGGTCAAAGAACTGATTTAAATCTATATCGACTAAAGATTGTGAATTCATATTATACAAAAATCTTAAACTTTTATATTATATTATATACTGTAATATTAAAACTGTTATGTTATATTATACAAAATTAAATACTTCTTATCAGAAAATAAAATAACCCTAACTTGAAAATAAAAAATTTAAATCTTGAATTAGTGCTTATACACATGACATAAGAAGTAATTTGACTACTTAAGCTTATCAAGCTCATCGTAGGTGTCCACTCTTTTACTTCTTTCCCCTTGTGACTTTCTAACGAAAAACTTTCCATCTCGACACCAGGAATACGCATAGCCTATTTCTCTACATTTTTCTTTTAGTTTGAATAGAAATACCTTGTTGTCCGGAGACAGATGTTCGTTAAGATACATCTTTTGTTGAGGGAATGCCTGGTTGACATCGCGGGCTGTTAAACCTTTTCTCTCTCTGTACTTGGCGATGATGCTGTCTCTCGTTGCTCGACTGATGAATTGCACAACTATTGAAGGGGTGCGCTCCTTCTTGAAGGACGGGATCCTATGGGCTGCTGATATGTCACCCTTCCACAGCTCCACTCCTAGTGCAGCTCCGACATCCTTCACGAGGTCGACCACGTCTTCGTTTGCTGACACCGGAAGCCCGCTGATCTCGACGTTGTTCCTACGAGAATATTGCTCCAGGGTTCTCACTTTGTCCTTCAGTACACCCACTTCACCAGTAAGAGCGGTATTTTTGATGCGAAGTTCTTCGTTTTCCCTCTTCAAGGCGGACAGTTCATTTTTTATTTCCTTCATCAGCTGCGTCGATTCATCTAGCTTATCGGAATTGAATTTAACTGAGGACGATAACTCACTCATCTCGTTCTTGAAAGTTTTCAGCTCCCCGAAGACGTCGATTTTAAATTCATCTAGCACTCTGACGAGGAACTCCTTAGTGAGGGAAGTACTGGACGCTGAGTTGACACTGCTTTGTGCTGATGAGGTGTTACGGCACTCACTACACTTCCAGGTACGCCCTGAACGAAGCTTTTTTCCTGACAGATCGTCCTTAATACAAAGCGCATGAAAGGACTTATCGCACTTCCCGGCACAATTAACCACTGACTCGACCTCCTCACCAGAACATGGTTGGTTGCAGATACCACAGTTGGACGACATATCACTTAAAAGAAAACAACAATAAGCATTTAAATAATTTTAATCTACGCAATAGCACACGGCTGCACTTGAACAAGACAGAGCGTGCACGTACTTGATAACAGTGGAGCGACTTATCAGAGCGACCTTTCAGCTCGAACGGTTGAGCTAGACTGATAATCTTATGCCTTTCAGGCAATTTAGGCCTTTCAGGCTTTTAGGCCTTTCAGGCAGATAATAAATGCCTTTCAGGTCTTGGGAGTTGCACGAGTTTCCTGAACTTCCCACAAGTACGAGACAATCTTGGACCATCAAGACTTCTTCACAACTGGAAAAGCCGCGTTACGTCATATTAGCCTTTCAAACGAGTAGGAAAAATGATTTAACCAAGGACGCTAGTATCTTTGACAAGTGTTCACTGTCGGATGTAAAGCTCTTTCTAAACTCTCAGTACTACCCGTATGATAACATACGTGGTGATGACGCTCTGTTGTATGAAATGTACGCAAGGTTTCAATCTTCCTACTACGGGTCGAGTTCACCCAGTCCCATTATGAATCGCAAAGCTTTTGATTCTTGTCCAGTTTTTGTAATCGACTGTTCCAAACAGTCTGAGAACCTCAAATCAGGACCTGTAGACGTCCGCCTTGAATTTGAATCTTCCACCGCTTTTCCAAAAGGTACAACAGCCTACTGTTTGATTATTCACGACGCCCTATTCGAGTACAGTCCACTTACTGGAACTGTCAACAGAGTTCTCTAGTGTCGTACGCCCTATAAAAGGAAGCTCAGCACCCACTCGGTCTCAGTCGCTGCTCCACCACCGCCATGGCATCATCATCCTCCGCTGTTCCAGACACTGATGTCTCTACAGTAGAGTTCCCACTGGTTGACAAGGAAGGTGTACCTACTCTGGTGCCGGTACCGGACAAACGGGATCTGACAGCTTTTCTCAAGGTAATGTACAATCTCAACTCGGATTTTACTAAATTTGTCACTGTCGGTCTCTTTAATGAATTTCTCTTTCAAGTGGGCATTTTGTTTCACAAGCAAGGCATGCGTAAGTACGTTTTACTAAACAACGCACAGTTTTCAAAGTTGAAAGAAATGGAACCTTCAATTACCTATTTGTGTCATAAGGATCAACAAAAGAGATTCACTGAAGTGGACATTAAATACACTATCCGTAACATTTTCAACAAACCTTATGTAGAGCTTTTCGACATAGATAATAAAACCGCTATACTTTTCACTAAAGACGAATGGTTGAATTTTGTTAGCTTATTGCCTTGCATTTCACGGTACATTGAACAGTTGACCTGTGTCGAGCCTTACCTGATTGAACACATTGATCGGGTTATGCGTACTGATTCGGTCTATGTTCCCCCACCACAGCAAGTAAACGGTTGGGACGCTGACCGTTTGCATGACGAGATTGTTTGGTATAAGAAGACAAAGCCCACAGTAGGTTGATCATAACCATGTCGACACCGGCTGTGGTGGAGTTTCATGGGTTCAAAGAAAATCGCAATAGATTTATCGTTAAAGAATTTGTCATTGTGGGTCCTTTTGTTAATGTAAATATAGTTTTCGAGTCTCCTTATCCTAAAAGTAAGTTGAATAGTGCTGCTCGGAAAGCTAACAATTGGTGTGAGCGTAAGTTTCACAAAATACTTTGGGAGGAGGGATGTGTACCTTTTAACTTCAAACTAGTTCGTAGTTTACTAAAACCTTTTTAATATAGTCTATACTAAAGGGTTGGAGAAAAAGTTATTTCTTTCCAAATTTCACGGGAATGTTCAGGAACTCGACGAGTCTTGGACAGTTCCCGACATGTATACGTTTTTACCTTGTTGTTTACCGCAACATGCTAGTGATGGCAAGTGCGCCTTAGTAAGTGCTCAGTTTTACTACAATAAGTCGCGTGCTTTTAAATGTGTATAGTTTTACTGTGGAAAACTTTGATAAAAATTGTTACTATCCTATCCCTAGCTCTATGTGTGTGTGTGTGTGTGTGTGTGTGTGTGTGTGTGTGTGTGTGTGTGTGTGTGTGTGTGTGTGTGTTTGTGTGTGTGTGCGTATTTACACAGAGTGCAATAACCGTAACGTCGAGGTGAGGGCGGCCCAAATTCAATAAAAAAGCCCGACTGTTCTCTAAGGCAGCCGTAAAACGCATAAGTCCTGAGGCAGTCCTGCAGCTTGGGGCTGGGCTAATCCCCGTAAGACCTTGAGTCGCAGTCCGGGCCCTCGTACGGTACGTGTATCTGGATGTGTGTAACACTCTATGGCTGGCTTAAACTCTATAAGTCCAGGGTATGAGTTAGGGATGTTTTAGTAACAAGAAAAAAAATAATAAAAAATAAAAGCCCTTTGTAAGTTTGCGCGTCACATTGAAAGGCTTCTCCAACTAAAGTGGCGGCTAGACTTATAGGGGGTTCCAAAAAAAGTATAAAATAAAAAACACAAAAATAATACTGGGAGGTAGCAATTTTGTTATGGAGTGGCTATCACCGTAGCTTGAGATGGTTGGGGCAAGTTACAATACGGGAAGTGGGATTATGCCTACTGGGGACATCCACTATAATAAAAAACGCGCCAATGACCCTATACCCCTTGGGTGGTGTGGAAACTTGGGTCAGATCAAGGTTGTGGTCGACAAGTCAAGACTTGTCAATGCACAGAGTGCAATGACAGGCATTGACTTGATAGTCCTGTCTGGGAATGCGAGGCCACCTGCGTGCAATGACCACGCCCTGTCTAGACGGACGTTGACTTGTTAGTCATAGCCCTGTCATTGCACTCTGTGCATAGGAATGCAAGGACAGGCGCTACGACTGGCTCTCAAGGTCAACGGTGAGTATAAAAGGACTTGTATTTCGGCTTTCTTCTCAGTCTATCATGGCGTCTTTTGTCGAACGTTTCAACGCTGCTACTTCGATGAACTACATTACTGTCAAGGTTGGAGATTTGTCATCCAACATCCAGTATCCAGTCAAAAGTATTACACGCATAAGTACGAAATACGGTGATACTCTGGTTGCGATACTGTTTGATCCACATTTGGAGGAGGACATCAAGGTGTTTCTACCTAGAAGATACGTCGACACTTTGCATGAGGGGGAATCAATACCGGACAACTTGGTACTGATCAAAGAAGTTGGATCCACGTCTGCTGTACACGTTTTCCAGGTATGTACGTTAACTTGAGGGAAAAGTAACGAGAGTTCTTTTGTTTGAGGTTTTCTTTTTCTTATGTGTGCTGTTATTGTTTCAGAAAGATGGGGCATTGCTGCAAGATGTGTAGGTGTTTCAAGAAGCTGGAAGATCAAGGACACGACTGCAGATACTGCAAGACATTAGAAGAAAACAGGAAAGGACGCTGCATCCCATTGATCTTCGTACCATGTATTTTGTTCGCAAGTTACATGGTCTACGAGGTTTACTATAAACATCTAGAGTAAATCTCTATGGTAAGGTGGCAGTGCGGCTACCAACGTAATGAGCGATGGATGGGGCTCATTACAAGGGTTTGTTTCTCCGTACCACAAGGGTATATGGTCTAGACCTGTGGGAGCCTCTTTGTTTGCCCTTAAAAAAATCAAAAGAGTGACCTCTGAGATGGTAGAGGAGGTTGACGTTCCTTCAGAGGCTTTTGCACTGACATTCTACCGACCATACAAGGTGAGTATCTTTGCATGCTTTACGTAAATCTCTATGGTAAGGTGGCAGTGTGGCTACCAACGTAATGAGCGATGGATGGGGCTCATTACAAGGGTTTGTTTCTCCGTACCACAGGGTTATGTGGTCTAGACCTGTGGGAGCCTCTTTGTTTGCCCTTAAAAATCAAAAGAGTGACCTCTGAGCTGGTAGAGGAGGTTGACGTTCCTTCAGAGGCTTTCTACTAACAGTCTACCGACCATAGAGGGTGAGTATCTACGTAATATGTTTGTGCAAGCTGTAGACCTGTAGCTGTTTTGGCGGGAGCCGCCATATTGGATCGGACCCAGTTGGCACATAGAGTATGTATGTATGAAGTGATACATTTTGTATAGTATAACTACGAAATTTTGGAGGGAAGGTGGTAGCACTGTGTCCGGCAGCCATCTTGGATCCGGGACCGCTATCTTGAAATAATCGTATTTTATATAGTATAACATGGTAAAAGTTAGGTTAAGAGTGTATTTTATATAGTATGGTGTGAGATAAAAGTTCATTTTATATAGTATAACAAGGCTAATAGTGTATTTTATATAGTACAAAAAGGGAATTTGAGGGAAATTTGGGAATTTGAGGGAAATTTAGGAGGGAAATTCCCAACAGGTTAGCAGGACTGGGACCGCCATCTTGGATCCGGCCGCCATCTTGGATCCGGTCACGTGACCTGGACCCCCACCTAATCCCATTAGCGCCAATTAAAAATCAATTAAGGTCAATTAAAAACTCGTTAAGGTCAATTAAAAATTCATTAAGGTCAATTAAAAACTCGGTAAGGTCAATTAAAAAATCATTAAGGTCAATTAAAAATCAATTAAGGGCAATTAAATATCAATTAAAGTCAATTAAAAATCAATTAAGGTCAATTAAATATCAATTAAGGTCAATTAAAAATTAATTAAAACCCCCCACCCTCGATTCACCATTTGACGAAAACTCACCATGAGACATCTTAGGATCGGCAGTAGATATAATATGGGCATTGACAAACGTCTCATGATGAGTTTTCGTCCCATGATGAGTCGGCTAGGTCAGTTTTTTTTAATGAGGTTCTAATGACCTTAACGAGTTTTTAATGAGGTTCTAATTGACCTTAACGAGTTTTTAATGAGGTTCTAATGACCTTAATAAGTTTTTTATTGACCTTAACAGTAGTGAAATAATGAGGATAATGCCGCCAGAATTTAGGATTTCTGCGCCAAATCGATAACCAGCCCTCCCCCTCCCCCCTTCCCCCTCCCCCCTTCCCCCTCCCCCTCACCCCTATAGCGTTGGAGGTGGCCGCCGCAATCAAAATCAATCAAAATCAAATCAAAGTCAATCAAAATCAAATCAAAGTCAATCAAAATCAAATCAAAACCCATTAAAAATCGATTAAGGTCAATCAAAATCAAATCAAAGTAAATCAAAATCAAAAGGGCCTCGACGATTGCCGAAGGTTCCCGACAATCTCCGGAAACCCCTGAAGGTATTCTCCGAAACAATCAATACGTTTCCCGTAAAAAGTGGTTTTTTTCTTATATCTCGAAAACGGTGCGTCCTAGAGCCTTGGAAATTTTTTCGACCCCTGAAAGTCTTTTAGACAGTTGGAAATTATTGAAATCGAGAAGGCGTTCAAGGAACGAATGAAGACGTACTCAGTCAAGAACCACCCCAACATCAAGGACCCCATCGGATTTCTGAAGCAAGCTCGAGGACTCGTTCTGACCAAGATCGAGGAGCACGTCAAGGAAAAAAAATATCAAGACTAACCTCATATTCCTCGTAAAATACAAAAAAACCGGTCGGAGATAAGGAAGAGGAAAAATAAATGAACTTCAAAACCAAGAACGTGGTCATCCTACCAGCCACTAACATCAAGGACTATTTGGAGGACACCGAAGGGAAGCTCTTAAAAGAAATGGATGAATTCTATGCCAAGGGATCCAGGTGGACTCTGACTAAAATTATCGGCTTGGAGCTAAGAATCAATAGATACGACCCCATCCACGCATCAACCTACATCGAGCTGCCAAAAAAGATCAGCGATAAGAAGGCTGTTCTGAATATACAAAACACTGATCAGAAATGCTTCCTCTGGTCTGTGTTAGCGGCTCTCCATCCCGTCTCATGGCAAGATCAACCTCGCCGCATCCACCACTATCTACCATTCGAACACGAGCTGGATCAACATCTCCAAGGAATCAACTTCCCCGTCACCCTTGATAAAATCACGCTATTCGAGAAGAGGAGCGGATTTTCCATCAACGTCTACGCCTACGACGACAAGTGCATCGTATACCCGCTGCTGGTAACAAATGCAGAGAAACACACCCATATCGACCTCCTATACATGAAAGACGGAGACAACACGCATTATTGTCTCATTAGAGACCTCAGCCGACTTGTTAGGTCCCAGACTACTAATCATCATGGTGGAACCTACATATGTCGTCGCTGCCTGCTACACTTTGGAACGCAGGACCTACTCAACCGTCACACGGAGGACTGCAACGAGCACGAAGCCGTCAAGATTATCATGCCACCGGAGGGAAGCACTATCAAGTTTGAAGAGGGGCAGAAGAAGATGCGAGTCCCGTTCACAATGTACGCGGACTTTGAGTGCATGCTCACCCCCATCGAGGAGAACGAGGATCGAGCGATTGGACCTAGGAGATGCTATACCGAGAAGTAACAGAAGCATGAGGCCATCAGCTTCTGCTACTACACCGTGTATACAGATGGAGACTACGCCCACCCCGTCAGCTACTTTGGAGAGGATGCCGCCCAGGTCTTCGTAGAACGTCTACTAGATGAGTCGAGGAAGATTCACCAACTCTACTCCACCGCTGCAGCCATCCCGATGCAGCTAACTGCGGACGACGAGCAGGAATTTATCACGGCTACCAACTGCCACATCTGTGAAAAGCCTTTCACCAACCCAGATGACTACAAGGTTCGTGATCACGATCACCTCACCGGAAAGTTTAGAGGCACCGCCCACAACCTCTGCAACCTCAAGTTTCGGAAACCAAATTTTATACCCATCTTTATCCATAACTTGAGTGGGTATGACACCCATTTATTTATCTAAATGTTTGGGTTGAACGACGAGACCATTAGCGTCGTTTCTAACAATGAAGAACGCTACATCTCGTACACCGTCGAGATTGAGGGTGGGGTGAAGCTGCGATTCCTCGACTCGTGCCGGTTCATGGCTTCGAGTCTCGATAAATTGGTAAGGAACCTCGCTCCCGAACATTTCAAACACACCTCACAATTCTACATTGGAGAGCAACTGCAGTTGCTTACAAGAAAGGGGATCTACCCCTACGACTTTATGGACTCCCTAGAAAAGTTCGAGTTGACATCTCTACCAGCAAAAGAAGACTTTTACAACAAATTAAATATGACTGGAATCTCCGATCAAGACTACGAGCATGCGCGGAAGATCTGGACTACATTCAACATCAAAAACATGCAGGAATATACGGAGCTCTACAACAAGACAGATGTGCTTCTATTAGCCGACATCATCAAGAACTTCCGAAACGTGTGCCTCCAGACTTATCAACTAGATCCAGACTGGTATTTCACCGCACCTAGACTCGCCTGGAGCGCCATGCTCAAGGTCACTAACATCGAGCTGGAGTTGCTCTCAGACTACAACATGAGTCTGATGATTGACAAAGGAATTCGAGGAGGAGTTTTCCAAGTCTCATGCCGCTACGCCAAGGCCAACAACCCGTACACCGAGGACTATGATGAGGAGAAACCTACCAGCTACCTCACCTACCTGGATGCCAACAATTTATACGGGTGGGCGATGAGCCAGCACATGCCCTACGGTGGTTTCAAGTGGGTGGAGCCAGTGGAGTTCGAGTGGGAAGGTAACAAGTACGGATATATTGATAATATGGATGTAGCAGACGATGATGATATGGGATACATCTTGGAGGTGGATTTGGAGTACCCCAAAGAGCTCCACGACTCGCATTCCGACCTCCCCCTCGCCCCAGAGCAACGTATACCGCCGGGGGCTAAGGAGAAAAAGCTGCTTCTCACCCTCCACGAGAAGGAGAAATACGTAGTACACTACCGCAACTTGAAGCAGTACTTATCGCTGGGGATGAAGCTGACAAAAGTGCATCGAGCCGTCTGCTTAACCAAAGCAGATGGTTGAAGAAATTCATAGACCTAAATACCGATATGAGAACTCAGGCAAAAAACGATTTTGAGAAAGACTTCTTTAAACTGATGAACAATTCGGTGTTGGGAAGACTATGGATAACATCCGAAACCGAGTCGACATTCGCCTGGCAACAAAGGAACGACAGGTCCAAAAGTGGCTGGCAAAACCAAATTTCAAAAGCAGAACCATCTTCACCGAGCAGCTAGCAGCAGTTCATATCTCTAGAACGAAATTGTTGTTTAATAAGGCTATCTACGTAGGAATGAGCATCCTTGATATATCCAAAACCCTAATGTTCGACTTCCACTACAACGTCATCAAGAGAAAATATGGAAACAAGGCTGAACTTCAGTACACCGACACCGACTCTCTGACATATCTCATCGAGACGGAACACTTTTACAAGGATATGAAGCAGATGATAGACTTCTTCGACACAAGCGACTACCCTCAGCCGAATCGATACAACATCCCGAGCGTGAACAAAAAGGTGATTGGTAAGTTCAAGGATGAACTAAATGGTCGAGTTATGTATGAGCATGTTGGGCTTCGCTCAAAGATGTATGCGAGTCGCTCAGAAAAAAAGGACGTCAAAGATGACGGGGAAATAAAAAAGGGCAAGGGTGTGAAGATGTGCGTGATAAAAAAAGATATTACCTTCCAAGATTATAAGGATTGTATGAAAGAATTCGCCGAAAAATACAGCACACTGGACATAAAACTTGGGGTGAAGCAAGATCACAGCTCTAAAAACTACCGCACTATGAACATGATCCGGAGTTTCAAGCACAATGTATATACCGTGGAGCTCAACAAGATTGCCCTATCTGCTTACGATGATAAGAGATTTATCCTGGAAGGGGGCGTCAAGACCCTACCCTGGGGACATTATATAATTGATAAAGAAGCGATGCTAGACCGAGCCGTCTTAGACGCGCTGATGGTGGAGTAAGGAGACGGGTGGGAGCACAAGAGTGCAGGAGGTAGCAAATAGAAAAAGGTCGGCTACCACTTTCCGCAGCGGGGAGGGGCTGCGGAATCCCTTAAAAACCAATAAATATTTTGGTTTACAAAAATCTTAATCAGTTATGAATTGGACACAATTCAATCCAGTTATGAATGTGAGAGAAACCATCGCCAGAGAGCTACACGCTCCAGCCAGAAGAACATTTCCCACCAGACCTGTACTTTTAACAGTACCACACTGTTACAGGTTACTAACATGTCCGTAGAAACCCAATTTACGACATTGGATGGGCTCAACCCGTCCGTAGTGCAATGTAAAAACCTCGTACTGGACGGACCTTCTTCTTAATTACGGTAACTCCTACGCCAGGTAAGTAATGTTAAGTTAGTGTTAAGTAAACTCTTTTACCGTCAACCTTAAAAAAACAATCTGTAAAATAAATTCTGTTATAATATGGACACTTTTGTGAGTTTACATAACTACAATTTATTAACGGATATCTCCAGCTCTGTGTGAATTTCTATAGAATACCGTACCATCGAGGTGAGGGCGGCCCAAATTCAATAAAAAAGCCCGACTGTTCTCTAAGGCAGCCGTAAAACGCATAAGTCCTGAGGCAGTCCTACAGCTTGGGGCTGGGCTAATCCCCGTAAGACCTTGAGTCGCAGTCCGGGCCCTCGTACGGTACGTGTATGATTGAATGTTACACGCTATGGCTGGACAGTATCCGTAGGTCCTGTGTGTGAGGGAGATTAACCTACAAAAAAAAGAAAAAAACACAAAAACCTACTGTAAAAGAACAGAATTAAAAAATAATAAAACAAATTTATAAATAAAAAACCCTTTTGTGGGTCTGTACGTCACATTGAAAGGCTTCTCTAAGTAAAGTGTTGTCTTTACTTACAGAGGGACCCAAAAAATACAAAAAATAAATACAAAAAAATTATAAAAAACAATAACTAAATAATACTGGGAGGTAGCATTTTTTTGGTTGGCTACCACCGTAATGAGCGAGGTTGGGGCTCATTACACTAAAAAACCCGTGGGGGATACCAGTCCTCTATCGGGCGCGTCCCATGGGAATTGGGCAATGCCCTTCAGTTTTGCCTTCAGCTTACTTGAGGGTAGTGAGGAATTAAATACTCACCGTGAAAAAAAACTGGTTAAATCAGTTTTTCTAAACATTAAAAAACCTTTAAAATTATATAATAGACTCTTTATAAACTTAGTTTGTGCTCAAAACAACACACAAAAGACCAAACACAAACTCTACATATAAGACTCTTGGTTGACCACCCCTACTCAACATACAACAACTCTGATAGATCATCCACCTAACCATTACATAAAACCTTTGATAGACCACCAACACACATGAACAACCACCTACCTACCTACATAACAGTACCAACCTCCCAAATTTCCCGCCAAATTTCCCTCAAATTTCTCTCGTTATACTATATAAAATGTACTCTTAGCCAAAATGCACTCTATTTACAGTCTGGGTTGAACTAACCCGGGTTAAGAAAAACAGAAAAACAGAAAAACAGAAAAACAGAAAAACAGAAAAACAGAAAAACAGAAAAACAGAAAAACAGAAAAACAGAAAAACAGAAAAACAGAAAAACAGAAAAACAGAAAAACAGAAAAACAGAAAAACAGAAAAACAGAAAAACAGAAAAACAGAAAAACAGAAAAACAGAAAAACAGAAAAACAGAAAAACAGAAAAACAGAAAAACAGAAAAACAGAAAAACAGAAAAACAGAAAAACAGAAAAACAGAAAAACAGAAAAACAGAAAAACAGAAAAACAAAAAACCGAAAAACAGAAAAACAGAAAAACAGAAAAACAGAAAAACAGAAAAACAGAAAAACAGAAAAACAGAAAAACAGAAAAACAGAAAAACAGAAAAACAGAAAAACAGAAAAACAGAAAAACAGAAAAACAGAAAAACAGAAAAACAGAAAAACAGAAAAACAGAAAAACAGAAAAACAGAAAAACAGAAAAACAGAAAAACAGAAAAACAGAAAAACAGGAAAACAGAAAAACAGAAAAACAGAAAAACAGAAAAACAGAAAAACAGAAAAACAGAAAAACAGAAAAACAGAAAAACAGAAAAACAGAAAAACAGAAAAACAGAAAAACAGAAAAACAGGAAAACAGAAAAACAGGAAAACAGAAAAACAGAAAAACAGGAAAACAGAAAAACAGGAAAATAGAAAAACGACCGTTTTTTTGTTTTCCTGTTATTCTGTTTTCTTGTTTTTTCTGTTTTCCTGTTTTCCTGTTTTCCTGTTTTCCTGTTTTCCTGTTTTCCTGTTTTCCTGTTTTCCTGTTTTCCTGTTTTCCTGTTTTCCTGTTTTCCTGTTTTCCTGTTTTCCTGTTTTCCTGTTTTCCTGTTTTTCTGTTTTTCTGTTTTTCTGTTTTTCTGTTTTTCTGTTTTTCTGTTTTTCTGTTTTTCTGTTTTTCTGTTTTTCTGTTTTTCTGTTTTTCTGTTTTTCTGTTTTTCTGTTTTTCTGTTTTTCTGTTTTTCTGTTTTTCTGTTTTTCTGTTTTTCTGTTTTTCTGTTTTTCTGTTTTTTTGTTTTTCTGTTTTTCTGTTTTTCTGTTTTTCAGTTTTTCTGTTTTTCTGTTTTTCTGTTTTTCTGTTTTTCTGTTTTTCTGTTTTTCTGTTTTTCTGTTTTTCTGTTTTTCTGTTTTTCTGTTTTTCTGTTTTTCTGTTTTTCTGTTTTTCTGTTTTTCTGTTTTTCTGTTTTTCTGTTTTTCTGTTTTTCTGTTTTTCTGTTTTTCTGTTTTTCTGTTTTTCTGTTTTTCTGTTTTTCTGTTTTTCTGTTTTTCTGTTTTTCTGTTTTTCTGTTTTTCTGTTTTTCTGTTTTTCTGTTTTTCTGTTTTTCTGTTTTTCTGTTTTTCTGTTTTTCTGTTTTTCTGTTTTTCTGTTTTTCTGTTTTTCTGTTTTTCTGTTTTTCTGTTTTTCTGTTTTTCTGTTTTTCTGTTTTTCTGTTTTACTGTTTTTCTGTTTTTCTGTTTTTCTGTTTTTCTGTTTTTCTGTTTTTCTGTTTTTCTGTTTTTCTGTTTTTCTGTTTTTCTGTTTTTCTGTTTTTCTGTTTTTCTGTTTTTCTGTTTTTCTGTTTTTCTTAACCCGGGTTAGTTCAACCCAGACTGTAAATAGAGTGCATTTTGGCTAAGAGTACATTTTATATAGTATAACGAGAGAAATTTGAGGGAAATTTGGCGGGAAATTTGGGAGGGTGGTACTGTTATGTAGGTAGGTAGGTGGTTGTTCATGTGTGTTGGTGGTCTATCAAAGGTTTTATGTAATGGTTAGGTGGATGATCTATCAGAGTTGTTGTATGTTGAGTAGGGGTGGTCAACCAAGAGTCTTATATGTAGAGTTTGTGTTTGGTCTTTTGTGTGTTGTTTTGAGCACAAACTAAGTTTATAAAGAGTCTATTATATAATTTTAAAGGTTTTTAATGTTTAGAAAAACTGATTTAACCAGTTTTTTTTCACGGTGAGTATTTAATTCCTCACTACCCTCAAGTAAGCTGAAGGCAAAACTGAAGGGCATTGCCCAATTCCCATGGGACGCGCCCGATAGAGGACTGGTATCCCCCACGGGTATTTTAGTGTAATGAGCCCCAACCTCGCTCATTACGGTGGTAGCCAACCAACAAAATGCTACCTCCCAGTATTATTTAGTTATTGTTTTTTATAATTTTTTGTATTTATTTTTTGTATTTTTTGGGTCCCTCTGTAAGTAAAGACAACACTTTACTTAGAGAAGCCTTTCAATGTGACGTACAGACTTACAAAGGGGTTTTTTATTTATAAATTTGTTTTTATTATTTTTTAATTCTGTTCTTTTACAGTAGGTTTTTGTGTTTTTTCTTTTTTTTTTGTAGGTTAATCTCCCTCACACACAGGACCTACGGATACTGTCCAGCCATAGAGTGTAACATTCAATCATACACGTACCGTACGAGGGCCCGGACTGCGACTCAAGGTCTTACGGGGATTAGCCCAGCCCCAAGCTGTAGGACTGCCTCAGGACTTATGCGTTTTACGGCTGCCTTAGAGAACAGTCGGGCTTTTTTATTGAATTTGGGCCGCCCTCACCTCGATGGTACGGTATTCTATAGAAATTCACACAGAGCTGGAGATATCCGTTAATAAATTGTAGTTATGTAAACTCACAAAAGTGTCCATATTATAACAGAATTTATTTTACAGATTGTTTTTTTAAGGTTGACGGTAAAAGAGTTTACTTAACACTAACTTAACATTACTTACCTGGCGTAGGAGTTACCGTAATTAAGAAGAAGGTCCGTCCAGTACGAGGTTTTTACATTGCACTACGAACGGGTTGAGCCCATCCAATGTCGTAAATTGGGTTTCTACGGACATGTTAGTAACCTGTAACAGTGTGGTACTGTTAAAAGTACAGGTCTGGTGGGAAATGTTCTTCTGGCTGGAGCGTGTAGCTCTCTGGCGATGGTTTCTCTCACATTCATAACTGGATTGAATTGTGTCCAACTCATAACTGATTAAGATTTTTGTAAACCAAAATATTTATTGGTTTTTAAGGGATTCCGCAGCCCCTCCCCGCTGCGGAAAGTGGTAGCCGACCTTTTTCTATTTGCTACCTCCTGCACTCTTGTGCTCCCACCCGTCTCCTTACTCCACCATCAGCGCGTCTAAGACGGCTCGGTCTAGCATCGCTTCTTTATCAATTATATAATGTCCCCAGGGTAAGGTCTTGACGCCCCCTTCTAGGATAAATCTCTTATCATCGTAAGCAGATAGGGCAATTTTGTTGAGCTCCACGGTATATACATTGTGCTTGAAACTCCGGATCATGTTCATAGTGCGGTAGTTTTTAGAGCTGTGATCTTGCTTCACCCCAAGTTTTATGTCCAGTGTGCTGTATTTTTCGGCGAATTCTTTCATACAATCCTTATAATCTTGGAAGGTAATATCTTTTTTTATCACGCACATCTTCACACCCTTGCTCTTTTTTATTTCCCCGTCGTCTTTGTCGTCCTTTTTTTCTGAGCGACTCGCATACATCTTTGAGCGAAGCCCAACATGCTCATACATAACTCGACCATTTAGTTCATCCTTGAACTTACCAATCACCTTTTTGTTCATGCTCGGGTATGTTGTATCGATTCGGCTGAGGGTAGTCGCTTGTGTTGAAGAAGTCTATCATCTGCTTCATATCCTTGTAAAAGTGTTCCGTCTCGATGAGATATGTCAGAGAGTCGGTGTCGGTGTACTGAAGTTCAGCCTTGTTTCCATATTTTCTCTTGATGACGTTGTAGTGGAAGTCGAACATTAGGGTTTTGGATATATCAAGGATGCTCATTCCTACGTAGATAGCCTTATTAAACAACAATTTCGTTTTAGACATATGAACTGCTAATAGCTGCTCGGTAAAGATGGTTCTGCTTTTGAAATTTGGTTTTGCCAGCCACTTTTGGACTTGTCGTTCCTTTGTTGCCAGGCGAATGTCGACTCGGTTTCGGATGTTCTCCATAGTCTTCCCAAACATCGAATTGTTCATCAGTTTAAAGAAGTCTTTCTCAAAATCGTTTTTTGCCTGAGTTCTCATATCGGTATTTAGGTCTATGTATTTCTTCAACCATCTGCTTTGGTTAAAGCAGACGGCTCGATGCACTTTTGTCAGCTTCATCCCCAGCGATAAGTACTGCTTCAAGTTGCGGTAGTGTACTACGTATTTCTCCTTCTCGTGGAGGGTGAGAAGCAGCTTGCTCTCCTTAGCCCCCGGCGGTATACGTTGCTCTGGGGTGAGGGGGAGTTTAGAATGCGAGTCGTGGAGCTCTTTGGGGTACTCCAAATCCACCTCCAAGATGTATCCCATATCATCATCGTCTGCTACATCCATAATATCAATGTAGCCGTACTTGTTACCTTCCCACTCGAACTCCACTGGCTCCACCCACTTGAAACCACCGTAGGGCATGTGCTGGCTCATCGCCCACCCGTATAAATTGTTGGCATCCAGGTAGGTGAGGTAGCTGGTAGGTTTCTCCTCATCATAGTCCTCGGTGTACGGGTTGTTGGCCTTGGCGTAGTGGCATGAGACTTGGGAAACTCCTCCTCGAATTCCTTTGTCAATCATCAGACTCATGTTGTAGTCTGAGAGTAACTCCAGCTCGATGTTAGTGACCTTGAGCATGGCGCTTTAGGCGAGTCCAGGTGCGGTGAAATACCAGTCTGGATCTAGTTGATAAGTCTGGAGGCACACGTCTCGGAAGTTCTCCATGATGTCGGCTAATAGAAGCACATCTGTCTTGTTGTAGAGCTCCGTATATTCCTGCATGTTTTTGATGTTGAATGTAGTCCAGATCTTCCACGCATGCTCGTAGTCTTGATCGGATATTCCAGTCATATTTAATTTGTTGTAAAAGTCTTCTTTTGCTGGTAGAGATGTCAACTCGAACTTTTCTAGGGAGTCCAAAAAGTCGTAGGGGTAGATCCCCTTTCTTGTAAGCAACTGCAGTTGCTCTCCAATGTAGAATTGTGAGGTGTGTTTGAAATATTCGGGAGCGAGGTTCTTTACCAATTTATCGAGACTTGAAGCCATGAACTGGCACGAGTCGAGGAATCGCAGCTTCACCCCACCCTCAATCTCGACGGTGTACGAGATGTAGCGTTCTTCATTGTTAGGTACGATGCTGATGGTCTCGTCGTTCAACCCAAACATTTTGATAAATAAATGGGTGTCATACCCACTCAAGTTATGGATAAAGATGGGTATAAAATTTGGTTTCCGAAACTTGAGGTTGCAGAGGTTGTGGGCGGTGCCTCTAAACTTTCCGGTGAGGTGATCATGATCACGAACCTTGTAGTCATCTGGGTTGGTGAAAGGCTTTTCACAGATGTGGCAGTTGGTAGCCGTGATAAATTCCTGCTCGTCGTCCGCAGTTAGCTGCATTGGGATGGCTGCAGCGGTGGAGTAGAGTTGGTGAATCTTCCTCGACTCATCTAGTAGACGTTCTACGAAGACCTGGGCGGCATCCTCTCCAAAGTAGCTGACGGGGTGGGCGTAGTCTCCATCTGTATACACGGTGTAGTAGCAGAAGCTGATGGCCTCATGCTTCTGTTACTTCTCGGTATAGCATCTCCTAGGTCCAATCGCTCGATCCTCGTTCTCCTCGATGGGGGTGAGCATGCACTCAAAGTCCGCGTACATTGCGAACGGGACTCGCATCTTCTTCTGCCCCTCTTCAAACTTGATAGTGCTTCCCTCCGGTGGCATGATAATCTTGACGGCTTCGTGCTCGTTGCAGTCCTCCATGTGACGGTTGAGTAGGTCCTGCGTTCGAAAGTGTAGCAGGCAGCGACGACATATGTAGGTTCCACCATGATGATTAGTAGTCTGGGACCTAACAAGTCGGCTGAGGTCTCTAATGAGACAATAATGCGTGTTGTCTCCGTCTTTCATGTATAGGAGGTCGATATGGGTGTGTTTCTCTGCATTTGTTACCAGCAGCGGGTATACGATGCACTTGTCGTCGTAGGCGTAGACGTTGATGGAAAATCCGCTCCTCTTCTCGAATAGCGTGATTTTATCAAGGGTGACGGGGAAGTTGATTCCTTGGAGATGTTGATCCAGCTCGTGTTTGAATGGTAGATAGTGGTGGATGCGGCGAGGTTGATCTTGCCATGAGACGGGATGGAGAGCCGCTAACACAGACCAGAGGAAGCATTTCTGATCAGTGTTTTGTATATTCAGAACAGCCTTCTTATCGCTGATCTTTTTTGGCAGCTCGATGTAGGTTGATGCGTGGATGGGGTCGTATCTATTGATTCTTAGCTCCAAGCCGATAATTTTAGTCAGAGTCCACCCGGACTCCTTGGCGTAGAATTCATCCATTTCTTTTAAGAGCTTCCCTTCGGCGTCCTCCAAATAGTCCTTGATGTTAGTGGCTGGTAGGATGACCGCGTTCTTGGTCTTGAAGTTCATTTATTTTCCTCTTCCTTATCTCCGACCGGTTTTTTGTATTTTACGAGGAATATGAGGTTAGTCTTGATATTTTTTTCCTTGACGTGCTCCTCGATCTTGGTCAGAACGAGTCCTCGAGCTTGCTTCAGAAATCCGATGGGGTCCTTGATGTTGGTGTGGTTCTTGACTGAGTACGTCTTCATTCGTTCCTTGAACGCCTTCTCGATTTCAATAATTTCCAACTGTCTATGTCCTCCAATGAGATGTCCCACTGTCTCCTTGACCGTGTTGTATGCTGATACGATCGAAGAGCGCACGTTGTTGATGATGGAATCGCTGGTTGATGGTTGGGGGTCGGTCTCAAAGCGAGCAACCTTGGAAGTGGAGGGGGCTGGCTCGTCTGCTTTCCTCTTGAGGTGAGCGGGGCTACACTTCTTGAGGTGACGTCTGAGGTTGGAGATAGTTATCATGAGTCCACAAGTCGGACAGGGACGTTGAGGCTCCCGGATTGTTGTAGGCCCGGTGCAGCTCTTGAGGTGGCGAGCTATGTTTGCCTTAGACATGGTCTTGCTGCATCTAGGGCATGCAATCTGGTTGGGGTTCATGATGATGATCTGCAAATGAATTTATAGGTTATGTACGTTGTAAATAGCGGAGCTGCTAGATGTGTCTCGTTCAAAAGTCTGAGACTGAATGAGGATTGTCCTGAAATCATCGTAATATATATGTCCTGGATCCAAGATGGCGGCCCCCATTCCTGCCAACCTGTTGGGAATTTTCCCTCCCAAAATTTCCCTCAAATTCCCAAATTTCCCTCAAATTCCCTTTTTGTACTATATACAATACACTATTAGCCTTGTTATACTATATAAAATGCACTTTTAGCCTAGCTATATTGTATTGCATGCGTATCTGTACAAGTGTACCAAATTTGAGCGAAATCGGACGGTATATAACGAAACTAGATCCGGAGTGGTGGGGGTAAAGATAAGTCCAGAGACGACATATACATAATACAAACGGTTTATATTGTATGGCATGCGTATCTGTACACGTGTACTAAATTTGATCGAAATCGGATGGTAAATAACGAAACTAGATCCAAAGTGGTGGGGGTAAAGATAAGTTCAAAGGTGTTATTTTTGGAAAAATTTTATTATATGTAGGTCGGAAATGGTGTATACAGGTGGGCCTAAAAGACTTTCAGGGGTCGAAAAAATTTCCAAGGCTCTAGGACGCACCGTTTTCGAGATATAAGCAAAAAACCACTTTTTACGGGAAATGTATTGATTGTTTCGGAGAATACCTTCGGGGGTTTCCGGAGATTGTCGGGAACCTTCGGCAATCGTCGAGGCCCTTTTGATTTTGATTTACTTTGATTTGATTTTGATTGACCTTAATCGATTTTTAATGGGTTTTGATTTGATTTTGATTGACTTTGATTTGATTTTGATTGACTTTGATTTGATTTTGATTGATTTTGATTGCGGTGGCCAACTCCAACGCTATAGGGGTGAGGGGGAGGGGGAGAGGGGGAAGGGGGAAGGGCTGGTAATCGATTTGGCGCAGAAATCCTAAATTCTGGCGGCATTATCCTCATTATTTCACTACTGTTAAGGTCAATAAAAAACTCATTAAGGTCATTAGAACCTCATTAAAAACTCGTTAAGGTCAATTAGAACCTCATTAAAAACTCGTTAAGGTCATTAGAACCTCATTAAAAAAAACTGACCTAGCCGACTCATCATGGGATGAAAACTCATCATGAGACGTTTGTCAATGCCCATATTATATCTACTATCGGCATAAGCACACTACTCAAAGTGTTCTAATTGTTAAGTATTTAGTATTCGTTCTATAGAATCTCCTACCAAGACTGCTGTTTTGTTTTCTTTACTTGATGATACAGATATTTAACACAAATTTATAACCCTTGTAAATATTTTTAGATATCTAAAACAAAATTTTTTCGCGGTCGGGATCTTATAACTTTTTATCAAAACATATGTAACTCATGAATAAAACGTTAGTAGGTAGAAACTAGTTGTTTTTGACTCACTTTTTTCGGTTTTCCAAGATGGTGGCGGTCATGTGACCGGATCGAAGATGGCGACCAGAAGTGGATCCAGTATGGCGGCCGGAAGCGAAAGCAGAGAAACCAACCCCCCCGTGGGAAAATTCCCTCCCAAAATTTCCCTCTAAATTTCCAAATTTTCCTCCAAATTCCCACATCACACTATATAAAATGTACTCTTAACATAACTTTTACCATGTTATACTATACAAAATACACTCTTTTCTCACATCATACTATATAAAATGCACTCTGAACCTAACTTTTACAATGTTATACTATATAAAATACACTCTTAGCCTAGCTATACTATATAAAATGAACTTTTTTTGTCCAATATGGCGTCTTTTCCCTCCCACGTCAACTCACACTCGGAACCCCGTGGGAAAATTCCCACCCTAAAATTCCCATGCAAAAAGATGGTGGCCTTTCCCTTGTTAGACTATATAAAATACACTCCGTTATACTATATAAAATGCAAAAAGATGGCCCTTACACTATAATAAATAGTGGCGCATGCGTGTGGGTAGGCTGTAGCAATATACACTATAACGAATGCATTATTTCATTTATACACTATAACAAATGTAATACTTCATATACTCTGTGTGGCTGACGCGATCGCAGCGCACTTAGCGTCATCAGCTGTGCTCTCGACCCGATCGCAGCGCACCTAGCGGCCACACCGGTGCGCGGTCGACGCATGCGCAGGGTCCAGATGATCAACGCTTCGCTCTGATTGGTTGACTCCCTACTTCACTGAACAACACAATCAATCTTTCTCACTTCTGCTCTTGCACTCGTACTGCTCTTGCACTCGTGTCTTCACTTTGCTCTATACCGGGTCTTTTGACCGGTACATTTCGTTTTTTTCGTCGTTGTCTGCCGGGCTGCCTGAGATCGCTCGTGTCCTGCGTTTCGCGTACTTTGGTGGCCGTTGGCTCAGATCCGTTCGTTCCGGGTTCCAGCTTCGGTCAGGTTGGCCTGTCTGTTCAGTTGTTTCTCGGCGGCCGAACACCTTACTATGGTCGGCTAGAGCTCCTTAAACGTAAGTGTTCATTGTGTAAGTTTTAATATCTAATCACCCTTTTGGTGAAAATACTTTTGTTTCAAGGATAATTTTCATCGGGCTTACTTGTGTTTGCAGGGTTTTGTCTAATTTATATTCTTTGTCTGTTTGTTAACCTAGGTTCGAGCCACGAGCTCAATGTTACATTTTTAGCATTAATTGCTTTTTATATCTGGCTTTATAATTAATAGTAGTTCTGTATATTGTTTTGTTGAGCCTTTTACAGTTGGAGTTACCGATTTACCTATTTTTTGTTCATTGAAAATAACCTAGCCTATCTTTAGTTTGATTTTCATGTTATAACATATTACCCCTGTATCCATAGCCTAGTTTTCAGTTTGTCCTTTTAAGTCCATATACGTAATTAATTCTTTGGTAATTTTTTAAATTGTAATTTGATTTAAATTATTCATAGCCTAAAGTTAATCTTTCACTGTCTTGTTCGCTCCACTCATGTTCTTGTTTGTATCTTCATGTTCAGTTTTGCGAAATCATGCACCCTTATATTTAGTTGTTATGTGTAATATTTTTGTTGTTGTGGCTGGACTGTTTTTAATGTGCTGTGGTGTTGCCTTGCAGTCCAGGGTCCTCGAGTGGGACAATTTCCCTCAGCCTGTCGTCCGGGGAAAGTTCGACCATCTTCACTGCTAGCCTGGCCTGAGGACCATGTTGGAGCCTGGAGTCGCCCGCTACCCTCTATACATCTTTTGGGGTAGAAGTCTTCTGTCCTCAGGTCAGTGCGTTCCATGTTATTTCCCGTTGGCTGAGCTGGGGGTTTTGTATGGTCTTATTAAAAAAAAAAAAAAAAAAAAAAAAAGAATGAAATATAAAAGAAGAAAAAAAAGTTTGTGGAACTATTAAATGTGGCCTAGGCCTAAAACTGTTACCGTGATTGATGCAACACAGCCATGGGGGACCTATATAAATTTTTTTATTAAAAGAAAAAAAAAACTTGAAATACCAAGAACTTTTAATGTTAATATTTATTTATATTTATATTTCTTGTTATTAATTAATTAGTTTTATTTGTTGTTATTTTTTTTAGAGTTTATAGTTGTTAGGTCCCTATGGTTAAGTTATGTTATTTATTTATATGTTTAGGCCTAGTGATTGTTATTTGTATTTTGTCGTTAAGTGTATTAGGGGTGTTTTGGAAGTGACTTTTTACTAAAACGGTACCGGGTTATATTTTATTTTTAATTACTTCTTTTTTTAAAAATTCTTCACCAAAAGGGGATTATCGTTCTTTTGCTTAACTTCTAATTCGGAGCTGCCCAGGGATTCCGGCTTACTCCCTGGTCCCGGTGGAATCATGGGAAGTGGGCTAAATTGCCGGTTTAATTGTTGTGAGCCAAAGGTTCTAAATTTCAACTTTTATTTGGGCATTAAAATTTTCTTACGTTTTGGGTGTCTCTGGCTAGGCTGCAGATAGGCCATGTAATTGTTAATTGTTAATTCTGGTATTTGTAGAGTTGGTTGTTTTGTAGCTTTTGTATTATTTTCTTGTTTATTTTAGTGTTGCTTGTTGTTTATTTAAGTGAAATTGATATTGCGGCCTTCTGCCGGTTTTGACAAATTAACTTTTGTTTGCTTGCAATAATAAAATTAGTTTTGCTCAGCTGCCGAGTTTTATTTTGGACCCTCCAACTGCCACCCGTGATCCCATCGCTTGACTGGTTTTGAGCCATCTCCAAGTTGGCACGCTTTCCTCAATTGGTAGCAGAAAGTGGTTGCCTAAAAAAAAAAAAAAAAAAAAAATAGTTCTCTCTTGGTGGTTGGCAGTGGGTGTTTGCCAGTTAGTAGGTCAGTGTTGGCCGACCTACCGTCAAGGTGTCTTGGTATTACATAAAAAAAAAGAAAAGAAACAAATAAATAATTATTTGAAAACAAAAAACAATTAAAAAACCAAATAAATAATTTAACTTGTACTAAAAAAAATAAAAAAAATAATTAAAAAAAAAAAAAAACTTTAGGCAATCCACTTGGTTACTGTTTTGAATGGGTTTCATGGGTGGATTGGAGTGGTCGGCAGTGGCTCGTTAGGCTGAGGGTTTTGTTCGTCTTGGACCCTGGAGTTGTCGTTTTTTGTGTATATTGTTGAGATTTGTTGCGTTCGAGATGGCCTATCTGCAGAATGTTGCCCTCCTAGTGAAGGAGGAGTTGATTTTCGAGTTGAGGGCGCGTGGTGTGACTCCGGAGAGTGATGTTCTGAATCTCCGGAGGTTGCTGCGGGAGCAGTTGTCCGTGGGTACGGCGGTGGATTGGTCTGATCTACTGGAGGTTGGTGAGGAGTTGTCTGTTTGTAAACGTAAGGTGGAAGATTGGGAAGGGGTTTTGGAAGACCTGCAGCTGGAACCTCCAGTAGGTCGTGACCGGGCCTGCCGTCTTGCGCGTTTTGGGCATCTGCTTGCCCGCTTACGGATGGTCAACCGGGCACCGGGGTTGGAACCGTCGGATAGGTCGTGGATCTTGGATAGTGTGTCTAGGCTGGAAGAGATTTTTCAGGCACTCTCCGGTTCCACGACTCCTACGGGTTTGGGTCAGCGGCCTAACTTCTCGCTGTCGCCTAACGTGTTGAGGCCGCAGGCTGAGACAATGGCTCTCACTGTGCCTGAGGCTCCTTCTGAGCCTGCAGGCGTTTCTGTTGAGGTTGCTTGTGGTTCGGCTCCAGCTGCCGTTCCTTCTGCTTCAGATCCTTTGTGTTCACCTGCTCTTCTGCAGCTGAGCTACCACAAGCTACCTAACCCTCTCACGCCCATGATCCAGAATCTCCCTGTGATCGATGGGATGGATCCTGAGGAGCTTCTTAAGTTTCTAGTGGCCTTTCTCAGACTTAGTGAGATGCCCGGCATGCAGGCTGGGGACTTGCTTCGTCTGATTTTCCCGTATTGCAGAGGTCCCGTTGGGGAGTTGCTGAGTTCTGTCTTGGCCAGTGATGCCTCGGTGGACTCGTTCCATCGAGAGTTACTTTCGTCGTTTCTTCCCATTCGACTCAGGGAGAGGATGGTCATGGACAGATTTTATCGGTCGCAGGGTAGGGGCGAGTCTCTGGCAGCCTATGTCTCTTCAGTCAAGGAAGCTCGTCAAGCGTTGCGCCTCACACTTTCTGAAGCTGAAACCGTTCGTGTCATTCTGGATGGCATTTCTCCTGAAAAACGGTGTAGGCTAGTTTTTGCTGGTGTTCCTTCGTCTTTTCGGGAGCTGCATCAGCTGTGCATTGTTTCGCGCAGCGTGCAGTTCTCAGACCAGCAAGGGAGGGATTCTGAGAGTCATCGTGCTCTCCCCACCCGTCGACCGGCTATGTCTGTAGGTGTGAGTCAGCCAGTGGAGGGTCGTGGTTCTCGGCCTCCTGTTGTGTGTTTTGCTTGTGGCCAACCTGGTCACATTCGTCGTGACTGTCCACGTGCTCGAGGTCGTGGGGCGAGAAACGCTCAGCGCGGGGGGTTGCCTCCACAGTAGCTCCCCGCGTTGTTGCGAGTGACCGTGGCCATTTGCCTCTGACACGTGCCCATGGCAGGAGGGTCGGGGATTTTTCGGGCCTTGCTGGCATGGCTTCCCTGGGACAGTGTGGTCACCTCGGTGTGTCCTGGCGTTTTTGTTTCTTTTGGTGGTACGGTGTGTCGAGCCTTCTTGATTCTGGTTCGGCATGCAGTATCATCAGCCTTTCTCTTTTTGAGTCCCTTGACGCCTTAGGACTTGTCAGGAACACCGAGCCTTCTTCTATCACGTGCTGGACGGCATCCCAAACTCCTCTACCTATACTTCTAAAGGCGTTTTTCCATTTTAAGATCGAAGGATTTTCCTGGAGGTGGGGTTTTCTTGTTGCCAAGGACCTGGCGGTTTCTTTTTATATAAGAGATATATAATG